>VXAU01005524.1:430657-475030 GCA_013399695.1 Formicarius rufipectus | reverse complement strand
TTTTCCTCTCTGTCTGTGTGTCTGTGTATGTGTGTTTCTGGTGGGGTAGGGTGGGAGTGCCATTACAGGTCTTTCT
This sequence comes from Formicarius rufipectus, assembly GCA_013399695.1. Lineage (NCBI taxonomy): Eukaryota > Metazoa > Chordata > Aves > Passeriformes > Formicariidae > Formicarius > Formicarius rufipectus. The sequence continues at coordinate 474,954 of VXAU01005524.1, read as the reverse complement.
GATCTGGGGATTCTACATCAAGCAACCAGAGGGACTTCTGCAATTCTTGCAAATCATATATCCAGTCATTATAATGCAGTGCACAAAAAAAGCTAGGACAACTGAGGGCTAAAAGATTTTGCAAAATACTATGGGACAGTCATCATTGTAACTGTACAAAACTTGCTCTCAACTTAACATAACATAAAGGCACCATTGATATCTTTCCCCATTTTTGAAATACTGTAAAAAATTGCTACATATGGCACATAACACATTTGTACATACGTATATTTAATTTATAAAAGTTTTTTTTCCTCTCCTGTTTTCTATCAGCGGAATTGCTAAAATAAAATAAATTGTTTAATTTAAAGGTGGAATACTTCATTATATAAAATAAAGTTTTACATGTGAATCTATGTGTTTTATGTTTTATACAGCAATAGGGTCTTGGTTAGCTATCACACTGGACAACCTTGCTTGCAAGTCTTCTGGTGTGGAGAAGCGATTTGCTGGGTTAGTCCTGCTCTCAGGCAGCCGGAAGGCAGTGGCCGGCTCCAGACTGGTTGCCCCAGGGTTCGGTATGCTCAGGAATGGCGTATCCTCGCCGATTCTTTCATCTTCGGTTTCGGTCTCAGAGCTGCCGCTCTCAGAGCTCGTGTCAGAGTCCACTTCCACCCTGCTGGAAATGTGGCCATTGGGCTTTGTTCTTTTGACCCTCCGGCTGTTGGTGAGTTTCTTTGGAGGCTCCTGTGCTGGTTCGTACTCCTGTGTTGTCTCGTACTCCTCATCCTCCACTATCCGCAGAGGACTTGGTGGCAGGCTGTTGTTCTCATGGGTAACGTTGTGTTGAAAGGACTTGAACTGATGAAGGTGGTGGTCATACTTCTCATGTAGCTGCAGCGGGGTCACTAGGAGCAGTGGTCGCTCCTCTTCTATGAAAGGACTCACTGCCACTGAAGGAATGGAGATGGTCAAGCTGGAAGCCGGTGGCGACATTGTGGAGGGGCAGGACTTGGGAGAAGTTGGAGTGTGAAAATCGACGGGTGACATGCGAGCTGGTGTGGTCATAGCTGAGACATACCTGAAGAAAAGAGATGGGGAAAGGTTGCGAGCACAGGATCAGTGGTGACCTGTGAACACAGCGGCTCGTTTAGACTGAGAGAGAAATGGCTGGGATCCCTTAAGATCCCCAGCTCTGCACACAGGGTTACCAGAGAAACTTTGCTATTGCAATTAATCCTATAAACTTCTGGGACTCTGGGGAAAAACATTTGAGAGCAGGAGACGCACAGCAAAGCCACCAGACCTGTTCACCTCAGAAGAGCCATGGAGATGCTGTAAATTATTTGCCAGAATAACTTTCTGGAATGAATCCAGGAATGGGTTTCAGAGACAGAGGGGCTGCCAGAAACAAAATGCATTTGCAAGTATTTTCTCAAAAGGAAAAGGCTGCTGCACTTCTGGAAGGATTTGATCAGAACCTGGGGTGCATGTGAACAGACAGAAGGAGAGAAAGGAAGGAAACTGAAGGGCAGTCCTCTTGGGGCTTCATCCTCTTCTGGCAACCAGACTGTCTCAGGCTAAGGAGGAAAGTAATGTTTTGATAAAATCTAAAGCCAGATTCTGCTAGCTTTAATCAGTGGGGGCAGTCAGAGAAGTATTTGCAGCACCATCCCAGCAGCTCTGTGCTGCTCCACTCATTGCATGTTAATTACCCTGGCTGGTAGGTCTGTCTACAAAAAAATATGGAGTATCGTTGGTCCTTGTATGGGAACAAATGCTAAAAGACAGGATTGCCTGGCCTAGTGTTCATGATATCTCTGCAAAATGTGACTCTGTTCATGTGGGAAGGATAGTGGTCAAAAGTGATTTCTGAAAATGAAGCTCAGGTGCCATTTCAGAGTCTGTCACAAAGAAAGAGAACAAAAAATGGGTTTGAAACAGTAGAGATGCTGCTGGGGTCATGTGTATTCATGCCAGGTGAGGATCTGCCCGAAAACCTCTTGACTGAAGGAACAGTGCCCAGCATGACACTTTGCAGAGTTTGTCCTTGCTTTCTTTCATATCCTAAATTCACCTGCTTGAATTTCATCTGTGTCCAAAGTTAAAATCTTTCTAAGCTCCATCTCTTACACAGGCCCACTGAGAAACATTATGTGCCTATGATTGATATAGTTACTTAGTTTTTCATCAGTGATTTATTTATCTGAGCTTAAATTACAAAAATAAATCTGAATCCAGCTTTCTTATCCAAACTATGACTCAGTTGCACATATTACACTTGATTAAGAGACATTTATCGGGGAAAAAGAGAACATGGGACAGATTCTGAACAGATGTGTAGTAGAGTCAATTGATTTCACTAGAGGCACACTGATTTACATCAGCTGAGGAAGAGGAGAAAGAAAAACAATACTGGAATTATGCATGGGAATTAATCAAGTTGGTTGAGCAAAGGGCAATTAATAGGTCTGTGCATTGGAGAAACGAAGTCATTCTTTCTCCTTCCATGAGTTAGCTTTTAATCCCTTTCACATTTTTAAATAGGCATTGTCTGAAAAACTGAAGCCTTTCTACTTCACCACCTGGTACAGTGTTAGATATACATCTTTATGACATACTGGATTTCAGCTAAACTGGTTCTGTTAATGCATTAAGTTAGTTAAATGTGTTCAGCATAATGTGCACACTTCCAGCACTGTCAAGTTACTCATACTGGAGTGTTGTGCACTGAGGAATACACTTCTGGTGTATTCTTCCCCACACCATAACAGAGCAGTGCTAACTAGTTGATGTCTGTGATCTGAAGCACAGGAGCTCAAGTCATGTAGCTCTAGCCCACCCTGAAAAGAAGGTTAAAAGGTGATTGATTTATCCAGCCTCATAGTCAACTAGATAGCTCAGTGAAAGGCAATCAGAGTGAATCCATAGCTATCCAACAAGCATTAAATAGTTATATGCTGCCAACTTTGTCATGCAGTCTAGCCTTCTGTGCAGAGATGCTGTTTTTTGATATTCTCTCCTATAAGACAGCTAGGGACATCCAAGATATAACTGCTTGGGTCCTTTGCATATGTAAACAGGTTGCAGGGCATCGGATCCAACAAATGGATGGGGTAATGCAAAGAACTCCTCATCTATTCCACTTAATTTACAGATTGTGAAGTATCTGGTTGAGGAGCACAGCCTTCATTTACCAATTCTCAGCACAGCAACATTTGATGACTTCAGGAAGTAATTTGTCAGCTCTTACATTCCTTTATGTTTCAGAGTAATTTTTAGTTGCAAATAACTTTCACTCTCTGCCTTATACACATAATCCATCTTAGGAAAAATTGGCCATGTATTTCCTGCTTGCTAAAAATATATGAGGCCTACAATTAATGCCCAGAGAACTATCACCTCCTGCATTCCAAAAGTTATTGCTTCAGGTACATGCTAGGCTGTCAATTCCTGGTGAATTATCACAGGAATGTTGCTTCTTTTTACCTGTAGCCACACTTTCAGGAGGCACAATAATTGATGAAATATCTTCTTTCTTCCCAATAAAACTAAAAGGAATATGTTGCTCCCTGCCCTCCCCCTCCCAAAAATGAAATCTAAACAGTTCCTAACAGAATGATGCTCCGGGTGTCCCAGGTAGTGAAGGCAGACAGCATGGAAGATCTTCACTTCTCACATGCAAATGCCCAGATATACTAAGCTGTAATACTCGTCTTATGCAGGCATGTGGCTGTGCATCCTGTACAGTTCCCAGGCAGGAGATAATGTGGTATTTACTGCGACAGGTCCTGATCCAGCAAAGCACTTAAGCACATGCTGAGCTCTACTTGTGTGAGCAGTCTCGCTGATTTCAATGGGGCTACTTGCATGATTGAAAGTTAATCTTGTCAAAGTGCTCTGCTGGACTGGGGCCATGACTGTTTATGCCATGTGAGCCATGTATCTTGAAATTAAACTCCATGGTAAATAACAGATAACTTATAAGGAGAGAGCTAGTTTACTATACTTAGTGGTACTACATTCAGGGTCCTTATTCAGTGAGCCCTTTTCCTGCTGCTAAGCAGTTGTTTGCGTGTCAGGGGGAGTACCACTGAAGTGGCTTTTGCTGTACTTACACATTCATTTTCCTGGAAACCACAGTTTGTCACCTGAGCAACTCAATCTACATGGAGATTGCCTGACTGCATTTTTGACATCTTGGAAATCCCATAAGATCAAATCCCTTGTGATTTTTAAGTGCTCAGAGAATGGTCTGGTATCCCTCCATTTCATTTTTCTTCTGCCTATGATTTCTGGGAGCAAAACTCTCTTTAAATGTCTTTCTTTTGCTATTCTGCGGCCATCCAATGCTCCTGAGGTTAAGTGACAGTCTAGAACTCAGAAGCATTCTTTCAGTAAAAGTTTTCTTGCAACTAAAGTGATTCAAGACAGGCTTTAGGAACTGATGAATCAGCTTTTTCAGAGAAAAAAATTACTTTGTCGGAAAACTCCTGGCTAGCTTTATTTCCAACTACTCCTTATTTAATAATGGCTTGCTTCCTTTTGGCTTACACTTTGAGTTCTGTGCTTTTATTTAATAAAAGGTCAAGGGGAATTTTTAAAGAAAATAAAGGGTTTAGGAGCTGGAAACCTCCAGCAAATAGGTGGTGGGATAATTTCTAATATTCCTTAGAAGTCCTTAGTGCCTTCCTCCTATGGATCAATACATTGCTTTCTCCCTGCAAAGTCTCTCAGTTTTCTCACTTGCATCTTCTAACAAATTGATAATTAGGCAAAGATCTGTTCTAACTTTACAGTGGAAATTTCTGACTAATTACTCCAGTGGAGCATTTCCAAGTGTGAACTGCTGGCTATAAATCCATCATAGGCAAGAAGAGAAGAAATGCTTTTAGTGGACTTTGATCTACTATCAAGCTCTCCACTTCCATGAATGAGAAGATGTATGCCCTATACGAACAGCTACACTGTTGGGTCTCCTCCTGTGCTCCCAAACTTTGAAACCATCTGGGACCGCCAGGCCTCGCTAGCTGAAAGCAACGAGGTGGTGTGTCCTACCTTTCACTGTGAGGAGAGTCTCGGTAGGAATCAGGGGTCTCCCTTGCATGCCGGAGGAAGCTGTTGCCTTCCCGTGGCCCGCCGATGCCATTGAGGCGGCCCCGGGGCCCTGCTGGGCTGGCGTGCCTGCTGTTTTCCATGGAGGAGCTGATGAGCACCGAGTGGCTTTCAGAGTGGATGCTTTCAGTGTGGCCATTACTCCAGCTGGAGAGCAGGAAGCAGGAAAAGAGAAAAGGGGAGAGTAAGAGTGGACTTTTGTGGCAAAGACATATGAGCAGAAATTTAGCCAGGGGATGGGAAGGGCTCTGTTGCTACTTGATATGTGCAACCTTCAGGCAGGTAAGTGGGGCTGCAGTTTTGTGAATTGTATGGATCCACATGCATCAGGATGACTTTGCTTGTATTGATAACAGGAGAGGGAAGGAGAGCTTTCCAGTTACCAGAGCTGTCACTGATTTAGCAATTTCACATACTAAAATTCACAGTGACAGTATTAGAATGCCATTCAGAAAATAGAGCTCTTTGTAAATTCATGGACAGATAATTAGTTGGGTGATATGACATTAAATATTGTTAATCTTAAAATGAAAACACTATGAAGGTAGCATAGATTTTTCCCAGTTTGTTGTTTTACACTTCTTTTTGGTTTTGTAACAGCAACAGTTATTACAGGTGCCATTTGCCTTCCCCCTCCAATACCTGTGGCTAGGTGTCTGGGTGACTGTCACAGAGTGGTGTGTTGTTGACGTGTAGTGGCTTGTAGAAAATGAGGTCTCTGTTTCTCGCTCGATAACATGCTCACTGGAGATTACATTTTTCGAAACGTACTGCTGAAAAAATGCATAGAAACCTCAGGTTTACAAACTGTAATTCACAGCACATTTGTAGGTACAATTTCCAATCCCTCCTCCCCAGACTGCAGTCTTTTACATTTGCCAAAGCACAAATTTTGTCACTTAAATACATGCAGAAACCATAGTGACACACTTGAGCACATTCACGTACACCTCTGCATACATACCTCACCTAGACTCAAAGTAGGAGGAGACGAATGAGGAAAGTAGCAAAGATCTGCATTCCAATCATGCTATAAATGGCATACACACTTAACAAGGGAATAAGAAGTTCTCACAGAGGCTTGGAAAGGCAACCCCACACTATCATATACATCAAACCCACTATTTTCTGATGGAGAAGATGGCACTAATTAGCAGTAGCAATTGTTTCTGGGCGAAGAAAACCAAGACAAATCAGTCACCAGTCTGCAGTAGGCAGATGTTTAAGAGCTGTGGGGTGAACTTTCCTGTGGCAGCCTAGTTTGATATGCGGGCAGTGAAACCTACATTCACCAGCTGGACATTATCCGGTGGTGGGTTGGGGTGGTGTGGGCCATTGGCCATGTTCATCACATTGTTCCTTTCCGAGCGCAGGCTCTGCCGAAGGCGATCATGCAACTTTTTCCTCTGCTTCCTGTGCACGAAACACGGGAACAATTTTAATAGACAAAATGAAAGCAGCTGCACCTTTAAGCATATTGATGTGGATGATAATAATATAATGTCTCTTTTTTTGCCAGAATTTTTCCCACTGCTGCAAGAGCTCAGGGTAACTCTGAAGACCACAGGTCTAATTGCAGCTGGAGCTGTGGGGACCTGCAGAGGGGGAAGGATGTTTGGGATCCCTTCCAGGAGTCAGCAGGCCACAGGGGAACAGGAAATAGTGTGAGGAAAAGGGAAGACATTTCTAAACAACGCTGTGTCTCAGGAGGAGCTCTTTTCTGCACTCAGAAGGGAAGGGGGAGAAATTTTAACCCAGTCACCTTGACACCCTCACAATGACCCAGGCAAGGTTTCTGACAACCCACTGGGTTACACCAATCTTCACCACAGGGAGCCAATGTGGCTGTGCCTCATATCTTGCTTGCAGACACTGGAAAATTATCTTTGTGATGTGGCAATTAGATGTTTTTTTGGTGGGATTCATTCCTTACCTCAACAGTGCACTTCAAATACATAAATGTGTTAAGAAGTAAAGGGTGCAGAGGAAGTCTCAGAAATCTAAAGTGAGTATGTGAGTTATGCATTAGCCTGAAGACTTCCTGGCAGCTTTGGAAGGTTTCATTTCAGCACCATCAGATTCACTCTGGAACCTAATGATTACCAGGTGGATATCATGGCTACTAATGCATTCAGTAGAACCATTCATGTACTAATGACATAGTCTCTGACTGACTTTGATGCTTCTACTCTGTCCCTTCTTCAGCTGCTCTTTCCCCATGTGCTAATAAAATATAAATCATATGAGGAGTGGCTCAGGGAACTGGAGTTGTTTAGCCTGAGGAAAAGGAGGCTCAGAGGAGACCTTATTGCTTTCTACAACTACCTGAAATGTAGTTATAACAAAGAGGGGGATTGGTCTCTTCTCCCAGGCAGCTTGCAATAGGACAAGAGGAAATGGCCTCAGGCTGCACAAGAAAAGGTCCAGGCTGGACATCAGGAGGCACTTCTTCATGGTAAGGGTTGTGAAGGATTGGAAATGGGTGCCTAGAGAGGTGGTGGAGTTGCCATTCTTGGAGGTGCTCAAGAAGTGACTGGATGTGGCACTTAGTACTATGGTCTAGTTGACAATGTGATTGGTCAAAGGTTGAACTTGATGACCTCAGACGTCTTTCCCAGCTTAAGTGATTCTGTGATTCTGTAATCCTTCCGGCTCTCCTCAGAAGAACTTTTCAGGAGACCATTACAAATTATCAGCAACAAAACTTGAAGCATAGCAAAACCTGGCACTGTGAATGCTATGCAGAACACACCAAATAGAACACCAAAATAAATAACTGGAGAAATAGCTACTCAATTTCAGACTTAATTTAACAATATTCCCCAGTTTTGTCTGATTACACTGGAGGACTTCCACCATACTGCCACAGAATCACAGAAATGAAGGGAGGATGAAGCACTCCAACACACTGTGGAGTGTGGACCTTGGCGGCAGCAAAGCTAAAACATATACAATTCCCTAAGCTGTATGCAGAAGTGCAGAGTGTTGGCAGGGTAGGACAGTGCAAGATATAATCATTTCCAATCCTGTTTTGAACTCAAGGGGACTATTTGAAGATTTACAAAAAAGAGGAGCGAGGGAAAACAATATATACATTGAAGCTTGATAGCCAGAAAAGCTTAAAGATAATGAAAACATTACTTTACACACAGAATTTTATGTATTGTTTCTGTGTGTATGTGCCTGGATAATGGAAAATGCTTGATTTATATTGCACCACATGAATGGCATAAGCAGAGGTGGCTGCCCTGGAAATGCTCCTGTCTCAGAATGATACAATCCCTGATCCTTGTGGACTTTGTGCTTTGAGGGTAACTAGGAATCATCTTAGGACACATAGGTGGTTAAGGTGGATGGAAAGCGCAGTGCCAGGAACACACCGGAGCAACCGCCTGAAGACCTGACTGGGCTGAAAAGCAGCACTCAGGCAAGGGTTTACCTTGTTTTCACAGCTCTCCTTCATAAGATCCTGGAGACCTTGGGAGCAGAGGACAACCTGAATTCCTTAAAGTGGCAGAGAAAGTGTGTTCCAGAAGGAGTTTGGCACATATAGTCTGGGAATCTGTCCCTAGTAAACTACTTCCCACCTTCAGTGAACAATGGATTTGCATTTGCATGCTCCCATCTGTGCCATTTGTCCATTAAAGGACATTAAAAAGAAATTATTCTAGGAAACTGAAAGAAAAATGTGAAAGTTAGTGTGTATTTCACTTACTCAAAGAATCTTTTCCCTTAATGTAAATGACTTGCAAATAAAGCACTTCTGAATAAGACTCAATGCCTGAAGATACTGCCCTAGCAATTGAACAGCAGTATCTCTTGCAAAGAGGCCAAGAAAATCTTAACTGTTACATTTTATTTACAGTGGTCTTCTAACTTCATTCCAGGATTTCTCCTGGTTTCTGTGTTTTCCCCTATTCGGGGAAAAGAGCACATGGAAAAGACCTCAGAAATAGCAGTGCGGTAACACTTCTGCATTTGGAGGGCTGCCATGGTGCTCTCATCAGCTGTGTTTGAAAACATTTAAACTTCAGCTCACAGTGGTCTGGGGCAAACAAAGCATGCAGACCCTTGATGGGTTTTGGGGGCTCTTTATATAGAAGACTGTATTTCAGAATCCTGACTACATTTGTTGAAATTCATGGGTATGTCTTGACTGATTTCAATTAACTTTGGATTGGAAAATACACTGTTTAGCTGCCATGGCTTACCAATTGATAGTTCTAAAAGCAGTAATTGATCTGATTTTTTTATTACTGTTTCTGTTCTTTCTCACTGACCACTGGCACTTCGTTAGGGGTGGGATCTGGGGTGTGTGTGTGTATGTGTGGCTGGACCCTCACTGAGGGGTACAAATGACCTCTCTCCTCCCCCACTTTTAACACATCCATTATTGGTGGGGCTTACAACGAAAACCAACAACCTAACTGCCAATCAGACCCTGAAACAGTAAATCAGGTTTTTACAATTGTGGAATATTTATGATAAGGGTTGTCTGTAGTTGGGTAGGGAGATTTATATGAGCAGACAGAATTTCGGGCAGCAAAAATTCTGCTGATGTTCCATGTAATTTATGATTCATGTTGCCTCATGCATGTATGAGAGTCATCCCAATAATTTAGAGAGTCACATAATGCATTTAAGTGCCTACTTTTGCATTGAGAGCACTTCTGAGTTCAGTTTTTTGCCCCTTTGGCGTATAGTAACTTTTAGCACCATTAATCATGTCTCAAGTACAAACAAACTAGGCTGACATGTAAAATTTACTGCTGGGGAGCAACATGATTCCTGTGTTGAAGTTTGTTCCTTTTCAGCTGGGGAAACCTCTGGAATGGGTGATAGGCAAAAGAAAGGGAAAAAAACCAAACCAAAACAACAAAAAAAGGTAAGAAACCTTTCAGATACCTGCCTTAGTTTTGCTTTGCTGATGGACATGAAGACCTGTACTCATCTGGCTTGGGCCAGAGCACCTGGGCTACAAGTTTGTCTCTGGCTCAGCTCTGGGGAAACCCAGATACAACCTTATGCTCAGAGGAGTAGAAGCTACAGTCATCTGGAAAGGCTCTGACCAACAAACACAGATATCAAATAATAATAATAAAAAAAAAGTTTACTTGGTTTTGCAGTAGGCCACCACACACATGATGCCAACTACTAGAAGAGCAATGCAAATGCCAGTTATGGTCAGCACCCGTTTCTGGTACAATTCCTCAGCTTCTAGAAAGGGACAAAAACAGAGAAAGTCACAACATGGAGGATGACTAGGTAAGGAGCACATCATCAACAGCTGGCATGCTACAAACCACTTCACAGAGTCACACAGCCACCACACTTCATTATTAACTGCAAGGAAAACAGGACTACACCACAAACTTAACACAGTACTGGGGATGAGTACAATTCCAGTCAAAAGTCAGTGTTGTTTTTTTTTTTTTTTTTTTTAAATTTTTTTTTTATTTTTTAATTGTTGCTTTGTTTTGGTTGTTGCTTGAGTCAGCAAGAATAATATCTAAGAAACAACTTCACAATTGACAAACACTCAGCAATTGCTGGAAATAAAAATTCAATGTGCTAAGGTAATAACATGAATTTGCAAATGTTTTGGAAGTTTAACTCTGCAAAGACAGCTGGAATGAAAGCCAATTTTATAGGTCTTAAGAGAAATTTATTTTGTTATTGTCTTTTTTGGATTGTTTTCCTAGACAATGTCCCTCTGCTCCCATGTCAATTTATATCTCAGCTGTCTTTACAGGAGAAATTTCAAAATATTCTTCTACATTTGAGACATGAGCTTGGCTTGTAATTATATCACCAAAGGATATGGAGACAGGTTTTGAGCTCTGGTCATAAAGTTCAGGCTCTTTCTCCAGTGCTCTCCTAAAACACAGCAATATCAACAACCAGCAGTGCCTTGTATGAGAGAAATGCTGAGTTTCTACTTACATCTCTTTGTGATCAACAAAAGAAATCTCTATCCGGGGTGCCAGCTTGCTCAGTAATGACAGCTTGTTACTGATCTAATTCATTGGAGGTATTTTACTATTGCAAAGGTGTAAGTAGCACTGGTAATGTTTGGGTTGGAGCTATTTGCTTATGCTTGACAGAAAGCACTACTGAGTGCTTTGCTGGGGAAACATTATGCAAGGAGTGCTGAAACAGAGACCATTCTGTGTTGACGCTCTACAGATGTGGATTTGTGTTCCTGCTTTTAGGCTAAAAATGGATGTCTAGCTTTACTCAAGTCTTATTTTTGATTAAGCAGACAGTCCGATATTGACCTGCAATATTGACCACAGTTGGAATACCAGCAGGTGATTAAAAATAAATGAATGAACTACTGCTGCACAGCTTTGCACTATCTCTGGGATAAATGCCAGTGTTAATCCTGCTGGAAGGGACTTACGTGAACATATAAGGTCTGTGGGGTAATTCACCAGAAGGTACAGAGGTGCACAGTGGTCCCTCACATACACTATGTGTCTCTGTCCAAATGACGTGCTGTTACAAATGACACAGCAGTTCAGGGAAAAATACTCCATACTGAAGAGGGAGCGGTCTACCCTCCAATGTATTTCCTGAGCATTGACTACATTAGTTTTAAAGTAGGCAAGTGGCAAATGCTCCATGCAACAAACCAAAAAGCAAAAAGAAGTCTTAATTTCTCTGATACAATGCACACCACCATGGAACAAATTTGTCCTACAAGCCAAACCCATGGTACACCAAAACACCAGCAAACAGGTCATAAGCATTGTCAGACAAAATTATTAGCACTAATTATTAACAAGGAGGGGAATGGGGGCAGAAGAAGTGAGTTTGGTAAAACTATAATGCTGCAAAAATGAATTAAAGAAAAAAAATAACTCCAAGAACAGAAGGTCAAAAAAGGGAAGGAAGAAAGGGCTGAAACTCCAACCAAACCAAACCAGGACAAAGAGAAAGACAGGAAGGCGAAATAAAGGGAAAGACAAGATTAAAGAGTTGAGAAATCAGCTGCAGGTCTGGCACAACATGCTTGGTACTGGAAAAAACAGAGAAAAGAAATGCTTAGGGACAAAAAAAAAGTTGGAAGCAGTGTGAAGGGATTTCTCATACAGCATAACTCCTCGTCTAGGCTAGTTAGTGGCACTACATCCCCTTCCCATTTTTGCCCCATCTGAAAGCACTTATTAGTTAGCCATGGAAATGGTGCATTACAAGGATGCCATAGAAAACAGAAGAATTGTGCTAAGCACTTTAGGGGCTAATTTGAAATGCTTTGACTTTTTTTTTTTTTTTTTAACTGTCATGCCATCAGCTGTTAGCTTGTGAAAGCAAAATGAATAATGACATATCAACCTGTTTTTCTTGGAGAGGAAAGGAGAGGAGGAAGAAGATTAATTAACACTGGAAACTCTGCTTGGTTGTTTATACTCAGGAAAAAATTGCACTGACTCCAGGAGGCTTACTCTAGTCTGAGCTTGTTTCAAATAAGCTGGGAAGCTTGCTGGTGATGGCCTGGCTGAGGTCACCAGTAGGCTGAAGATTGTTGCTTGTGTGTTGGACATTTCTGGGCACTCACCCACTGCAGGGGATGGGGGATGCAGTGAGGGAGCAGGGCTATGGGTGCAGCCCTGACCAATGCTCCTTGCACCAGCACATCTGCTGGGACTACAGGTTTTAAGTAGCACAGAAAATTAAATCCCCAGGTCTGCTTTCAGTGCCTTAGTTCCCTCCTGTGCCCCTCAAACTGAGGTCTGACGGACAATCCAGCTTGACATAGTGGGTTGAACGGCAGTGCTGCCACACTCTCCCTCAGCTCTGGGGAGGAATGTCTGCCTGGGAAGGCACATGCTTCTGGGCATACCATACCCAGCAAACCACCAAGCTCTCATGTGAACCTGGCTGTGTTCCTGGCAGACAGAAGGGGCCAACTGGGGCATATCCTGGTATCCTGCAGGGGCCAATGTGTGTGGCAGGGGATGCTGGTGGCCAGGAGGGGACAAAGATTCTGGTCATGACCCTGCAGAAAGCATGGTGCCTCAAAGACAAGCCTTGGACTCTCTGTTTCAGGCCATAAGAATTTTGCAGAGCAGGGAGTGCTGTAGGGTACTTGATGTTATATCACATCTTGCACCAAAACTGCCTTCTCTCTCTGACCAGTGTTAACACTTACAGAGTCATGTAATGATGCCCAGCTAAGTAACATATGTTAATCAAACTACCTTGAAAAAAATTAGAAGCAGCCTTGCCAAGAAGTCTGTAAAGAATTGTATGTGCAGTGAGAATTTAGAAGAGGCTTTATCCTGTCAAATCTTAAAAATAATTTCAATACATTTTTTCCCCTACAGAATGCTAGGAAAATGAAACCAGCTTAAGACTTCAGTCAAGATATTAAATCCCTCTATGTGCAGCCTTTCAAACATGCACATTATGCAATTAATTTCATGTCACTCTCATTTATACATAATTGGTCATCTATATGGTCTTAAATTTGCTCTGTTGTCAAGTTTTTCTTCTTACAGATCTCTGACTATTTAAAAAATAATTTAATTCCAAGAGGTGGTTTCGCTGATGTTGTTTCTTATAAAAAGCAAAATTTGCAAGTCACTTTTTAAAGGATTATAATTTAACTGTTCATATATTACTGTATCCATACATACTCTACTAGAATCTAATACTTACAAGTCAGAATTAATATTATCACCTTGTGATAGTAACAAAAATAAGCTGGGTTGTGAGTGTTTGGGTTTTGTTTTTTTTTTTTTTTTTTTTTTTTTTTTTTTTTTTTTTTTGTTGTTTTTTTAGTTTGGACTTGTAATGAGTTTTCCACAGTTCACAGCTTAAACTAATGACATTTTATGGGGGCATTTTTAATAAGAACATGAACTAAAATTGTGTAAGAAGCATCACCATCTGTTTTTTCTCACTTGCTGACAATTATAGGAGATTCCAAATTTCAAGCTAGCCAATTCAAGAGATGAATTATTTGTACCCTGAATATGCATAGCTAATCAAATAAATAAAGTCTATTCATGAAGAGTACTTAAAAAAATCTATACCTATTATATGTAAATATGAGGTGTAAAAATAGTACCCACTGCCAATGTTCTTGGTTGGGTGCAATATGAGTATACTATTAGAAATATTGAATATATTTACTGACTTCAGGATCCGGAATCTAGCTGTAAACCTCTACTTAAATTCCTAAATAACTTTCAGTCTACTTCTAATTTACAGACATGAAAAGGAATGTTTAGATGCATATCATTTGCAAGTATGTATAGGCAACTGAATTACACATGCAGATGTGGGCTTAGACATAAAACTTTACTTGGAAACTAGAGCTCAAAACAGCAAATTTGCAAAATTTTAAGTGGCCATAACAGTTTATCTTTCTAATATAGTACTTAGTAATTTTGCTTAATGCTTACAGTGTTTCCAAAACCTGGCAACCCTAGAAGGGCTCAGCAAAGCAAATGTCAAAACTAGTCAAAACGATACAGCAGAAAAAGGAATGTACACTATACTATGATTACTTCAGGAATTCCTAGAGTTCCTCAAGTCTGTAATATCCTATCACTCTTATCATTTTAGTGAACAGATCTCCAATAGCACTTTGACAAGGGTTGTTGTTATAGCTGTATGATCCCTTCTAAAGCATAAAGAAATTGGTTAGGAACTGAAAAGGGGAGGTGGAGAAAAAAAATATAAAGGGGTTTATCTCTCAGGGTCTAGAATCTGCAGGCTAAAAGGAATGATTGGTTCATACCCATAAATTCAATCCCAAGATGCTCTGCCAATGCAGAAAGTTGACAAAAAAAGAAAGAAAAAGGAAAAAAGTTTCAGAAAAGAGCAATACACTGCACTTCAAAATAAATCACATATGAGAATTATGGCTATTCCGTGTCTGCACATGAAATAGGAAAAAGGGGTGCCTGGTTATGGGGGTAGTGCTCAAGTGCACCTTTTGAAGCTAAGTGACCAGACCCTCTTCAAGTCTTGTACACAAGAATATGTATATATGGGGGATCTGAGAAGCCACAGGAACCACTAACCCTTAAAGATGTTGCAGAGATGAACAGGGCTATGGCCTAAGGATGCCATGTGCAATGGCTGATTGGTTTCAGATGGGACCATGAAAGCAAAGGGATGCTTTACAAAAGGTGGCATTCCTTTGCAAAAGAGTTGTGCATCACTCCACCTTCTGGCCCTGCTTCTTTTCCCAAGATGCATATCCTTGCTCTTGTAGGTTGGGACCTGGAAGTGGCTGGCACTGTTTGCTCAGCAGTGGGAGTCCTTTTCTGCTTTGCAGATTAACTGCAGAAGTGCTGTGACTTCTAGAAAATGAGAAACCAGACCTGTCTGTGGGCTGTGCTGCCTTGACAAAAGGACTTGTTGGCCAGCTGGATGGACTCTGGAGTGCAGGACCTGATGTCCTTTATGCAGATTACATGCCAAAATCAGCACCCCCAGGCCCCAGCAGCTGGGGGAAAGGAGGAACACAGGTTTTCCCCCAGCAGGTACCCCTTTCCATGCAGCCAACACCATAGCCATTGTAGGTCTTACTTTTTTTGTCCTTTATGCTGTGAAATTTAAATCCAATCCTAATTTTCTCACCAAATTGATTTTCAAAAGTAGTTTGCACATGTGGGGAATGCAAACGCTTTTTTTTGCCAGTCAGTAACATTTTAAGGGTTAAGTAAGCTGGAATCCATCCAGGTCTCTTCCTAAAGAGCCAGTATTATATGCCTACCTTAACTCTGCTAATGATATACATTAGTTGCATAGAAAGCTTGGTTAAATCTTCAATAAAATGAATGACATGCCCATGCATATATATTGCTGTAATTATGCTTGCTTATAGGTAAGACACCTAGTTTGAAGGTAATTTAATTTTAGGGAAAGTCATTCATATCATGCAGTTTCTATTTCAAGTAATCCAATAAAAAGTTGATACTTAAAATGGGAATATATTCTGTCTGAAAGACCTAACAAGAAAACATGCTGAAAAAAACATGCATTGCTTATTCAAACCTAGATGTTAAGTAGCTCTTATTTGTCTGTGGTATTCGTAGGAACATTTCCTAGACCTGATCAAAAGAAAGCAGAATATCCCAAAGCTTCTCATTTTATAAACAGATTATTATTTTTTATATTTTCCTATTTAACCTAACGTTGCACAGATTTTGTCTGCAATGTGGTTTGTATTGAATATTTGTCTAGGTGTTCTAAAAAAAATTATTACTTCTAACAACTCAGTTTTCATTCTGGATGTGACTGAGGGGGGACACAATAGTATTGGAGGAAAAAAATAGGATGAAATTTTTTTCCCACTAAGTGATTTAAAATTACAGCTGCTGAGGTACAGGGTCTACAGAACAAGAAGATGGTGCCTGGAAATGTGGAACAAATCCTCCAGAACTGCATGCTCTGTTCATGACTGGTGTGCCAGAGCTACTGGGCACTCTACTGCGTGGGTAGTCTGGAGATATCGTGATGCCCAGTGGGGTATGAGGACTCCCCAAGAGACCTTGCACCTGACAAAGGAAGGACACATCTGGATCATCTGCAGTAGCAGAGATGTCCAGGGAGACCCATTTCACTTCTGAAGCAGCAAGGTGTCATGTTTCTTAAGTAATTATTTAGTTTTCCTATTAAATGTATTCTGTGGATAATGAGAAATTTAAAATTTATCAAGTAATCTGAATTTAACAAACTTAAATCCCCTAAAACTACCACAGAACAGACCCCAATTCTGTTTGAGGGACTGGGATATGGTCTCTTTGTGATGTTTAGGATACACTTCGGATTAAAAGTCTTGGTTCACTTCAGTGATACTCAGGCTGCAAAACAGGTTTTGAACTTAGGATATTAAGTCCTATGTCTCCTGTATAAGTTTTATCCTACAACTGCTTTGAGTCTTAGAAGCATGGAAAATTTCTCCTTTCCTAACTGAAATATTCTATCATAGCAATTTTAGCATTTAATGAAACTGAGTAGTTAATAGTGAAAAACCATCTTTTTTAACCTTGAGCAGAAGATGCACAATGGCATTTTTCAAGTCTGTATCATATAGAGGTCTTGATCTCAGCACGTAAAGCAGACAATTTAGGGTGCTGGAAGGCTTTGGAAGATGAAAATTTCAGGTAAGATTGTCTAGTACCCTCCTACAGATGTGAATGCTTGAGAAATATATATAAATTGAGAAATACTGAGGTAAAAGAATAACTAAAGATCTACTTTTGAAGATCTGTAGTTTATATGACAAGACTGAAAAATCAAGGTCATTACAGAATAACTGCATTTTTGGTCATCCTTCTAGAATATCAGTTTTCCTCAACTCTTACTCCCTTTAATGCCTCAACTAGCTTAATTTGACCATATAAGGCAGGAGCTGTCATCTAAACAGAAATTTCTGTCTACCTCTCTTGGTACTCCATCCCCCTCAAGGATGGCAGAACTGAAATGGACACAGTTTAAACTGGTGCCCCATGCTGAAAGAAGGTATGGACCGCATTGAATTCATGCCCAAGAAGGCCCACAGCACACCCCTCAAGTTGTTCTAATTTCACAACACACTCTTAACCAATGAAGTAAGCAAGTCCATTGGCTCTTTGGGTGGGATCCTTGATCTATCTGGGGCATTTAAGAGAACAAATGTTTTACCTGTGATTATGCTCTAGAGAAGCTTCCTCAACCTTCTATTAAGTCACAGCTCTCTCACTGTTTCTTCTCCCAAGGATCATTCTGCACAAGGTAACTTTAAGCGTTCTTGTGCATAATAACTACATAAAAATTAGCCAAAGCCTTTATTGTTAACTAGTTATGTTTCCTCTATTTGTCTTGATTCCTTGACTTCAAGGGAGTGAATGTGTGAACATTTAGGTACAGCTAACACGTCTTCATGTAACAGATGTATTCTAGAACACTTTGTGGACTGCCTTCTTGCTGTCTTTAAGGACCAGTGGTGGACCGTGAGCTTCAAAGTCAAGATGGTCACAGCAAAAAGCCAGAGCAGCACACCTGCTAGCAGCTGTGACTGCTGTGCTCAAGGAAAGGACAAGGTCTGACAGCCAGGCTACAGAGACAAGAAAAATACTAGCATGGTTCGTTCTTTAGTCTCCCTTAGACTACAAAGGCAGCAAGCACCAGCTGAAGTGAAAAAATGTGTATATGCAGTGCTGGAGGTAACTGTGGCAGTGGAAATCCAACAGTCATCACCTCTTAGCAACTACAGGTTGTCCTATGGTTTGGTGTGTTTACAAAGCTGGAAGTCAAAGGGCAGTAAGTGTAAACATGTGCTTTCCAGCAGTCTCCCTCACATCCATTCCCAGTTATGCTCACACTTCCACTGACAGAAAGGAAAGGCATTCCTAGTGATTTCCAGTCTGAATTGTCTGGAACCAAATCACTATCAAGGTAAGTCAGTTAACCTTGCACTCTGTTGGGACAAAGGATTTCCAGAATGCTCAGTAGCAGCCTTGTTCTGATCGTGCAAAAGACCCTCAATGAAGTTTGTAACTTCAGAACTCTCAAATACCATCACTAGGGCAAATTTCTAAAGCTAACTTTTCCTCAACAGCCAAATTCAGACAGTTTACAGCTCATCAGTAGGCACACTTGACTTGGAACCTCACTGACTCTTTCTTTCCAAATGAAAGACCCCTCTGAAAGCAAGTAAAATTAGATAGCATTGTACAGTTCACACATACAATTTTGTTTCCTACTGGCACTTATGGTGTTTAGCGTCCCGATTTTCTCTGGACTTTGCAGAGGCTGCATTTACAGACCTAAGCTAACCATCCACAAGACTTGGTGCAAAATACGAGCTTGGCTTTACAACCTAGACGCAACATTTGCCTAAAGAGAACTCTTATTCTAAGTCTGCTTTTAAATAGTATGCTCTGGTCTGCTTTGGGTCTAATAATAAAAAGTCACATAAATGCTTCCTCATTGATTTTTTTTTTTTAATTTCTTTTTGTTTACTAAAAATGTACTCTCAACAGACCCTTTCCAAAGTGTCATTTCAACATCTTTAGTAATATAAGAAACCAGATGTTGTAGTGCAGATGCAGGGTGGGCAGATGTTCTAGAATCTCATAGTCATTGACTGGGGCTCTCAGAGTAGTCTAAGGTAGGTAGGTAGTGGAGCACTTTCCTACCAGTGCATTTCAAGGAGTGGAAAGGCTGGACCAATTAAGAACTTGTAATAGAGCATAACTCTTGCAGCAAGGCAAGGGCATCTCTGCCTTTTCCATGAAGGCAACTTGACAAAATCTCATCTGCTGTCTTTAAAAATCCCAACTAAAAAACTAACAAAGGAAAACCCACTTAAACTCCTTTTTGTGTCCCACCATTGGGTAGGAGAATGAATTTATAATCAACATACAATGTTACAAAATTTTCAGGGTAAATTCAGCAGCAAACAATGCATCTCATATTTTTTTACACCACCTCCTTTTAAATTATTTTTCTAAGGACAGAAAAAACCTTAACTGCACTTTTCACCACAATACACAGGAAAGGCCACTTAAATATAACATTTGATAAACAGTTTAACAGCATAAAAATTTTCAAATCCATAGTTACCAGAGGCATTTTAAAAACAACTCACACTAATAAAGCTTTTAAATTAAGTCATAAAATACACACTTGAGTGCTGGAAGGTCTGGTCTCCAGTCATCACTCTTGGGATTTACATGGGCAGCTTCCATGATGGGCAGTATGAATTATGTATGGATGTTTTTCATCCATTAGTATATAAGAAAACCTATGCATCTCTTCAGGCTCCAAAATGTCCAGCACATGCTTACAGCTTTTTGTCCTATATACTAATGGAAATTAAGTTAAGCTAGCCTACAGTCTTTCTGTGCTGACAAGCAATCCATAAAAAAAAAAAATAGTTCAAATAATACTGCTCTTAGATCACACTACATTCTTATGTCAGTGACAATTAATTGTGAATAGTACATATGCACTAAAATGTAAGATCTAAGTAATTTTCTTATATGTTATCTTCAACTTTGCTATAGCCACTTAGAGAAAATAAATACTCAGTGTACCTTCTGTCTTCTTCTTGACAAATAATAAAAATGAATACATTCCTTCATGGAAAAACTGATGGGACGTGACTGCAGTGATATTCTACCAGAAGTCTTACACAAAGTCCTCTCTCTGCTTGTGTGTGTGTGCTTGGTACTTTTAATTTCCCAATTAATCTGAAATATTTGATCTCTTGCACATATTACCCACAAGATACCCAAAATATGTCAGACCCCATGGTTTAAGCTGTCTCTTCCCCTTTTCTTTTTCTTTCTTTGCTCTTTCAATTGAAACTTGGAAAATGAGGAGGAAGAACATTTTGATCCTGTTTGATATGTACTCATTAAAATCCATATAAGCACCCCAATTACCTTTAACCTGTAGTTCCAAATGCAAATCTCATATACAAGCAGAGGATTGGCTACCTGCCCCATTGATAGGGGAATGTTGCCCTGAACCATAATTTTCTTTGTGGCAAATAAAATGAGAGACTTTCAAACATAACTTTTGCACTTTTTCTGCTTGATGTCAGTGGGGAGTCCATATCACACAGACAGTGTTAATTTCACAGCGTTCCTAAGTCTTGAATTTCCCCATAACCTCCATGCCAAATAATCCAGGAGAGTATTGCAATTGCTTTTTGTTATCATTTTCATGCAACAGGCAGAGACAATCAATATTAGGCCTTAGGCAACAAATCTAGTTACAGATTAAAAAAAAAAATTGGAGGAAAGATGCAGCGACAAGAAAGCAGCACTGACTGAGCATGCTTCTATTGCGGCACAGACAGAAAAGTAGTGGACGTACTGTAGAAGCTGGCCATTACGTAGTTTTGGCAGCGATCACCAGTAAATTCATTTGGGCACCTGAGAGGAAAAACAAACAAACAAATGGTAGAGAAAAAAACAGAGAAAAGAGAAGAGGTGAATATATGCTAAGAAAGAAGCTCCTTCAGTGTGAACTGATATGACTTGGTGAGTTCACTTTCAGAAACTGAATCTCGGTTTAGCATGTCAAAATGGTTCAAGACGTTGAGAGCAACTCCTTTGCTCCGTGGAAATGTAAAGAAATCCCCCCCTGAAAAAACAGCCAAAACCAAACCAATCCAGATCAAAGTGTGTTTCAAGATGTGAGACAGAAATTCACCATTCCAGAGTCCCAAATTGGTTTTAGGATGCACTTTCCACAAGGCAGCAAGGATACAAGATCTGTACATCACTCATCTCCATGAGTTTGCTCTTTTAGGATTGAACTTTATAGCAGTCTCCCAAACAAGAAAACTGCCAGTGTGTGCAAAACAAATGCATCTGTGAATGAATGGAAAGATCAAAAATCACACAAATGAGAAACATTTTGGAGGTCAATAATGCCATGGTGTACAGATTGTACTTTAGAGAATGAGGTCATAAATTAGAGAGTAAAGAGGCCGGTTCCAGCTGAACTGTGAAAACACCAAGTACTATTGATTTTGTTGCTGTAGTTGGGGAAGAAAGCAAAGTTCAGATTATTTTAACATACTTTCTTGGTTTTGGATTTTCATGGGCAGAGTTTCAGTACATCTTGCTCCAGTGAATCCAGGTTGGCACCTAAAGGGCAAAAATGTGATAAGCAATAGTAAACCAAAACCACTGCACTAACAGACTTACATCTGCTGGTCTATGGAGTGGGAGTGCATTAAGTGACGTCCTGGTTAGGTGTTAGTGAAAAATGACCAGAAACGAGGCAATAAACTGTAATCTTTCCAGAAGATAACAATTCTCAAAATTTACAGCAAAATTCCATCAGAGAAAAAAAAAATCTGTGAAGTCTTTTTGCTTGTCTGTTTTGAAAAAGAGAGAAGAGTCATGGCTAGCAAAAATGTTTACCAGCTCACTGTTTACTCCACCTCATGAAGGGACCAGATTGAGTTATTTTCTCAAATTTGCAATGCACTTTTGCTTTCACCAGTCAGATAACATCTATGAAAACGCTACGATTTCCCTATTTCTGTAATGGCATATTGTGTTTTCCAGTAATTTGCTTTGAGGAGTAATTAAAACAGCAATCACAGAAAAGCCAAAAGTATTCCAAAAAGTGAAAAGACAAACTCAAACCCAAATGGAATTTTATTCAACATGGCTGACAAATGGAAAAAAGTCAATTCAGTCACTAAGTAGGATGAGAGGGCAGAAGTGTCCTCAAAATTCGAAGGCCGACAGCTGTCTGCCTTTTCAGTTCGTAAGCTCTTCTGCAGGAAACTTCTTTCCAGCTTTCTCCTTGACCATAGTGAAGGAATTTCTCTTCTGTACTTTACCTTCTCTTCTGCTACTGCCTGTGAATTCTTCCTTCAGCTTTATTCTTCATTCTGGGGCAGAGCTCAGGCTTCAAAAATATCACCATAGCAATGCAGGCTCCTGTGCCACAGACCTAAGTGTGAATGACTGTCCACCACATTAAATATCTATAGAATTCAATCTCTTTTCTTTCTCTCTTTCTCTCTCTCTCCTTCTTCTCTCCACTATTACTCAGCATGTAACTTCATATCTTCTTTCTCAAACATATCTCACTTGTGTTGCCTGTCTGTGGGATGTTCTCCATGAGTTTGCAATGGTGAAAGAATGTCCTCTTTTTTTTCCTACTGCCAATATGGTGCTAGCCTCTTTTTCAGACTTTTCATCGTTTACTTGCCAAGGGTTGAGGAACCTTCTTATTTGCAAATGCATGTTGCTCAGAACAATTCTCCACCTCTTTTACCTAACTTTCATATGTGTTATAAGCTGCCTCAATTTTTAAATTCTTCCTTGCCTCTAGCAAGGATGCCGCTCTTGCACAAGTAGGACTTCCTGAAAACCCCTTTGGTGGAAGACCAGTGTCAAGCATTAAACATCAATATCTTGTTCAAATAAACCATGCCAGAATGATTTTTTATAATAAAAGGTACATTTTGAGGATTTACAGATAATTATTTGGCTCTTATTATTTTGCTTATTAAGGAAGGGAGCTAAGGTCACAACTTTTGATGAGTAACAAGTGTGGAGAGATCCCAGTTTCCACATATATATTCAGTAGAGAAAAATGCAACAAAGAAAACTCTGTCATGAAGAGGTGATGTTGCTGGGCATGCAAGAAGACTTCTTGCATCTTTGACAGAAGGCAAGATGCCATTCATAGAAAGCACTTTCATCTGTGCTGCTCAATGAGAGTAAAATTATTTTGCACTATCGCAATCTTGTTAACTAACTGTCCTTGGGAAGCTGGCATTCACACATGCATGGCTTTCAGTTTGCAGAGACCTCTACATCTTGCTTCTCAGGCTCAACACTACACAATCCCAAGGAACATGCTGCTGATCAAAAGCCTCAGGCTTTACTCTTGCCACTGGCCATTGCTTCCTCTGTCTGTGCTTGTTTTCAGATGTTGGTGCAGCTGTGAAGGTGATGAGAACAACTTGAGCACTGGTGTAGACAAAGCTGAAATCACTTCCAGATCAACCAGGGTCAGCCCTGTTGAGATGGTGCTGAAAACAATTCAGGTATGTTTATACTCACTCTGAAACCATTGTCAGAAAATGGACTGCAGCACCTGTCCCTGAGAATGGGCCCAGGGAGGGCCAGCTGAGAGGAAGACTGGGATGAGCCTGTCCTGTTATGATGATGTGTGAACGCTAAAGGCATTTTATTGCTCAGATGTGCAGTACAGCACTGTTTCCAGTGCTGTTTCCTGTAGAGTGTACTTTTACAAACAGCTTGCTACGGTGTCCTTTCCAAAACACCTTGTCCTTCTCAAAGATTTCAGACCTTGTTTCTTCTTGCATCTTTCTTTTCTAGATCCTTGTCCGTGTACCATTTTCTTATGTGATACTAGTAAATGTGAAGTCACAATTTGCAGCAAAAAGTAGATGTCTGCTGTGAGAACTTTATAATTTTATGAAATGGGTAAAACCATGATACAAACCCACATATAATAGAACTGTTTTTTTCCTCTACACACAGTAATTGCAGAGAGCAGCACATGCATGCATTCAGTAGACACTTCTGAGAACATCAAATGCTTATCACTAAACTGGTTTTTTACAGGAAAGGAACAGCTGAATGGATCAGGAACTCACATTTTCATTTAATTTACTGCCTATAAGCAAATGCATTGTGGGAGAGTATTTTGGGTGCTTAGTGTTCTTTCCCCTTCTCCCCATACCTGTCATATTTAGTAGTCCCTTTCATTGCTGATGTCAGACCTAGTATTTCTACATCATCTCTTGAAAGAATACCTCTGGAACTTCTGCTTGCATCATGGAAACAAATTTTATCTTTTCACTGATTTGAACAACCTTCTGCCTATTTCTATTCTACAAAGGCCTTTACATGAAGACAAACGTTGAAAATGCGGTATATCTTTAAAAAGTACGTAATTCATTCTTTTGTTATTAAGAAATACAGCAGCATACTTCTATTAGAAAGAAGTATTATTTTCATCCAGTGAAATCTGGACGTAAATTAATTGCTTCGGTAACAACAAAAACATAGAAAAGATGATGTCTGCAAGTTAAGGAGTCAGTCAGACTAACAAGGCCTTCATGGTACTATATTTCAAAAAACACTTTAAAAGTGTAATATATAATATTCATATAGAGTTTTCTTCAAATAAGAAGGAAATGTTAGGAATTTTGGTCTTAATTTGTGTTTATTGGAAAAGCTATCTGATCTTTTCTTCTTCAGTGAACGTGGGGACATATTTCTAACTGAACAGAAATAACTTAGCAATCTCAGTCTCACAGGAAAACAGTAACATCCAGGCTTCCAAGGTCTATGATGCTTTCAAAATGTGGTTCGTGTTCCTATGAAGCTTCTGAAAATTTTATATGCTATTTTATTTAAGCAGTCTCAAAGCTTGCTATTCCCTCTGTCATATCTTGAGACTGTTAATTCAGTCTGGGGCCACAATTAAAATACATGTAGGGAACATACATGCTACCATATATGGAGCTGTAAAATGTATTACTAAGTCTTCACACACTTCTTGAGTATTTCACATGGTCACCTCTTGAAAGCAGGAAATTTTCTCAAAATTCACACCAGTACCCCTGAGGGCAAGGTCAGATCCTGACTGGATCATTGCTATGTATTTTATAAAATACTTTTTTTCCTTAATACATACCTAGATTTTAACAGAAGAAGGATTTAGGTTTTTGTTTGTTTGTTTGTTTTTTTCTTTTTTCTTTTTTTTTTTTTTTTTTCCTTTTAATAGAATAGGGGATTTACAAAACCAGGATATCATTTGGAAAATTCCATGGTTGTTTTGAATCTGAGTTATGTATTTTTGGTTATGGATAAAACCAATTTAGAATTATATGGCTCATGCTTTAAAAATTTTGTTTTTGCTCTCAACAGATGGACCATATGGAAAAATGTGAACTTGCTACTGAGGCAGAAATATGAAGAGCAAGTACCATATTTCAAGCATTCTGTTTTCACAGGCATGTTCTGGGAGTAGATTTATTTTCTCAGAACAATGAAGGCAATGTGTAATGGTTATACACTTATTTTAATTAACACTAGAATACTAGAATTAAAAGTAGACATCTGTATTTTCAATGAAATAAGAAGAATACTGTATTGTGTCTTTTCAGTTTCCCAGTATACGCACTTTTAAGTACTCACACTTTTATTTCTTATGTAGCAATATTGAACCCTGTTTTACTACACAACATAAAATTTTGGTTCTGGCAAGTAGAAGGGAGCATAGCAAATGGCTCTGCAAAATAGCAGTGGCCCTGACTTCTTAGGATAACAATCCTTCCCCACTGCCTTACTGTGAATGAGATTCACCCTCTATAAAGCTCTGATGCTTTTTCCAAATAGGTCTTGGACCACCCAGGAAGAGGCACATCTGCCAAATCTGGGAATCGCCTTTTCTTTCAAATCCAGTCACAGAATTAAAGGTTGTTTCTTGCCTGCAATAGGGGGGAAAAGCACCCACTTCATTCAAATGCCTCTGAGATATTTTATTAAAAAAAACCTGACAGTCTATAGCATCATCAAAGAACACACACAGACGTCTGAATAAAAAAAAAGAAAAAAGAAAAAAAAGGTCCCATACCAGTGAAAATAGGATAGCGCTGAAACTGCCAAGATATTTTTAATGTTTAGCAAGTCTGCTAAATGCTCAGCTCTCCTGCCCTGGTGTTTTCAGAACTGTATTTGGACAGGAGGTTGAAATATGCATGTAGGGTCTTGTACGCAGTCTGAAGAATCACAGCAAACTACTCATCTTCTACTGCTGACTTACAATGATCATGTAAATCTAACACAAATTTTTCAAAAAAGAATCCAACCCACTAGAGCACACTTTTCCATATTCACTTTAGCTAAAAATGAGCCTAAAATCAGTGAAACATACATTTCAGTGCAATCTGAAAACTTAAAGCAAATCAAAGCCCATAAAGTACAGGTAACATCCTTCTACCAGAAACAAAACAAACCAAAAAAATTTAAGAAAAAAAAAAAAAGAAAACTTATAGGTATAAAAGAACATTGTGTGAGTTGGTTTTTTGTTTGTTTGTTTGTTTTGTTTTGTTTTTGGTTTTTTTTTGTTTTGTTTTTGTTTTTTGTTTTTTTTTTCTTCACATTAACAACAGAGACAAGCAGTCAACATCTTCCTGGCTTGACGAAAACGTAGACCTCCACCTAACTCACCAGCCAAAGTTATCTTTCCAATTAGTGTTCTTCCACTTTTAGTCCTATAAGACTGAAAAATTAGGGAGTTACAGCTGATGACAATCTTTACCAACTACCACCTCCTGTCTGTCTGAAAAATAGCAATATCCTCACAAAAGTGCACCCTCTCCACTCAGCCTTCCTAGGTACCAAGGATGTTTCCCAAGATTTAAATGCCGAGTTCCCACTCAAGCTAGAGAGAAGCAGTCCTTATGACTAGTTCATCTCCAGGGATAAATGCTACATGATGTGTTCCTAGGTAGGAGAGAAACTTCAGAGCTGTAGCTCTTCCTGGATGTTCTCCAACAAAAGGAACTATTGCAATAGTCCAAAACAGCACAGGCTAGGACCTGAGAAAGGCGCACATGCACCCCCTGAAAATAAACTCATATGACTTCCTGAATCAAGATCCTCACACAAAATAGTAACCTCTACCAATTAACATGACATTCATTTGTTTTTTATGCAGTTATCACAACAACTAGTTGTGAATTTGATCTCCTCAGGAGTAGTTCAGTTACTACATTAGACAATAAAAGTAACAGTTTCTCCTGTGGACAGGGAAATTATCCAATGCAAAAATCCACAAACCTTTGGTGTGTTTTTTTTTTTTTTATTATTACTTTACAGTGTCTATGTCATTATTTCTAACATAAGGCTCAAGTTATGTTCCTTCATGTCATGAAAACATTAATGGAGGTTGCTGAGCCATTACGTGGGATGATTTCATGGTTAGCCTCTGCTTTTCCCAATATATAGAACACAGAGGTCATCTTGGTATGGTATTTTCACATCCATATAGTTAAAAATGAAAAAAATGCAAGTTCAGAAGAAGAAATTGTTCAGGTGCTCCTATAAGGAAAAATCATTTGTGAAAACTGATGGCTCCAACAAAAGAAACAAACAGCATTTCTTACCTGCACAGGTATCTTGGGGGGTTTGGGAGGTCTTTAACCATGTAACACTCTCCCCCATTTACACAGAAGGCTTTCTGCTTTATGTCACATTTTGTGAGATGACTCGTCCCAGTTGTAGATGTGGAAGTGGCTGGAAAAACAAAAGAAAATATGGATCAAAAGCTGTTTTTCTTCCTGACTGGCAAGTATATTCATATGTGACAGAAGAAGTAAGGCTAGGGAGGATCTGGTCAGTCCTCTGAGCTTTCTATCTGCTGCTACCACAAGCACTAATTACTTGACCCTGTATTTTGTTGATTGACACAGGGAGTGGAGTTTAAATACATACCTCAGAGATACACAATCTGACACTCAGCCTGGGAGGAAGTGAGGGGTTCCCTAGTCCTGCCATGAAGTGACCTTAAATTTCTGCAACACTTACATGTATTTCTTGAAAAATGTGTAATTTATGTGGAGTAATATATATTGCATTAATCTCATTTGAGTGATTTTTGGGTGTGAGTCATTACTGATTGCTGATATAGTGCCAAATTAAATCAGGCCCTGGATGAGACTTCCTCCTGGTGCTGCCCTGAAGTAGGTATTTTTCAGGAAGCTTAACCCGAGGCCCTATGCTGATTGAAGCCCTAGTCCAGCTATTTCCTTCTTCCCAGGGGAGAGAGTGAAAGGCTGAGTGCTGAACGCCTCTTCCCTCACTCATAAACAAGAGCTGTGGCTACCCTGATTCAACCACGGAGGAGGAAGAGGACAGGGAGGTTGGAGGTTTTGAGCCTTCCTGTGCACATGCAATTGCCACTACTATGTCCACAGGAACCCATTATCTGAAGACCAACCCAGCATCTCCTGTAGATGGGCTCATGAGCATGGAATACTAGGAGTTTTAGGCCACCAATGCTGCTGGATTACATTAGGTGTCTAAATTGCTATTAGATGGAAGTACCACACTGCCCACGCTGTTTCTTAGCTTCCTCCCTCTTGCGTTTAGGGCATACCTGGAGAAGGCAGTAGCAGGGTTTAGTTAGCAATCTTTAGGGAGGCTGCCAGTAGCAGACTTAGGATTTGCCCATGCTCTCTCTGTCAAGGATCTGATATGCCCTGACCAAAGCAAGCAGTACTGTAATAGTGATCAAAAAATCCCCACTGCACCATTGTTGGTAACTACTAGTGTATGGCAAATTTACCTCAGGTTGCCCTAAATGAGCTAACAGCAACAGCAATGATGAGGAGTCCATACTATGTCCCTACTAACTCATTTTGCTCTGTGCCTGCAAAACCACCTCTATACACTGAGTTAAACCAAAGTCAGGTATGTACCTGCTAAGCTGCAGCTGCAGACCCAAACTACAATCTCTGTTTGGCCCCAGTATGGGTAAGTTTTGCTCTAAATTCTGTCAAAATATGGTAAGCATTCTTGAAGTTAAAACATTAGTACATAGCTCAGGAACCATGCCACCATGATCTCTGGCAAGTCATTCATGCTGATTTCATCTACCTAAAACTGAAAAATTTAGTTGTATAAGGTGCTTTCCTCTGTTCACAGAAAGGAACTCATCCCCACAATGAGTGGAATAAACAGCCCTTTTGGTGGTGACTGTCTACATTAATTGCAGAGCAAGCTTAATCGCTTGATAATGTGTCCATAAATTTTAAATGGCTAAAACTAACAGAAGTGACTATCTGCAAACTGTAAAAAGTGGTGAAGATTCCTGGACAGATTTTGTTTAGCCATGTCCAGACATACAGAAGTAAGAAATTTTGTTATTGCATTCAAAAAATCCCAGTATTTTCACAGAATGACAGAATATGCCAAATTGGAAGGGACCCACAAGGATCATCAAGTCCAGCTCCTGGCCTCACACAGGATCATCCCCAAGAGTCACACTGCGTGCCTGGGGGCACTGCTCAAACACTTATTGAACTCTGTCAGGCTTGGTTCTGTGACCACTTTGCTGAGGAGCCTGTTCCAGTGTCCAACCACCCTCTGGGAAAATAACCTATTTTTAATATCTAGGCTAAACCTCCTATGACACAACTTAAGGCCATCTTTGTTTCTGAAAGACAGTTTTTGCCCTCAGGTAAAACAATGCTATTATCTAGTGAATGATTCCACTGGAGTTAATAGAAAGTTATGCATTCTGAACTGTAATACGATGTAGACCCTGTCATATCTGATTTTCATGCAATTCCCATTTTCTTCCAGCTACTTTTTCAGTACTCAGTACCTCGGAAAATGGACCACCTTGGATGGCAGCATTTTCAGGATGCCTTTACCTATCGTGTTTCAATGAGACATAAGATAGTGACTGGGATATTTAAGTCCTCCCTTTTACTCCATCACAACTGCATCTGACTGTAGAGCTAAATGTCTCCCCTATCTCTTCCTTCCTTTCCAATTAATCACCAGTGTAACAGCTTCTTTCTCTTTCTTCCATACTGCCTTGCTTTCATGAGGTGATCTTCTCTAACAGGCCAGGAAGAAACCTCCTGTGACCTCTTCCAAAACTCACACTCCCTCGTGCTTCTCAGTTGTACCCACCCATTGTGTCACATCTCCCCAGATCCTGATCCTGACTGGGGCCTCTTAGAACTAATGAAATGCAAACATGGAGTACTGATTCCTCTTAATAACACATTCCTTTCTCCTGGCCCCTCAAAGCATGATTTATAACCTCCCAGATGAGGATAAATTTATGTCTTGTCTAGGGGCAGGAAAAGGGGTCATGTTTTAAGAGTAGTCTGACACTCTTTCAGCTAGCACCAGTTCAAACAGGACTGTGCGCCCAGTGTTGACAAAAGGCTGGCCAACAGACTGCCATCTGCTCAGCAGTGAAGGTCCTCTATGCTTGATGTCAGTAGGTTGACAATTACCCTTGACATGAATCTTAAGATGGGGAGACTTGCCTTGCAGAAGACCCTTTCCTTCTCCACTGACTTGAAAGAAGCCTGGATTATTATCCCAAAGGAGATGCCTGACATGACAGACTCTGCCATACCATGACCTAGGGTGTGACAAATGTGGGTGAGCAAATTCCCTTTGTATAATAATGCATACTTTGAATCGTTTGTGAATCTCAACAGGCAAACTCAATATTAGGCTTATCCCTGATGACAGCCTATCCACCATTGTGCTCTTTTACATTATTAAAAAGTAAAAGGACACACTTCAACCTGTGAGACAAGCACTCTGAGGATCAGTATTTGTAATGATTCTCAAGCTCAGAAAAATGGCACCTTAATTTGGAAGGGGAGAAAAAGCAATATTGTCTGTAATCTTTTTGTAAAAAAACCCAAGGCAAGCCACCATTTTGCTATCCTGCTGGCTAACGGAATGTTTTAAATTGAATGATGAAGATAGATATAATAACAAGTGGGCTTGTACCTCTCTGTAATTGTTTCCATAATCTCTCTTACTGNTTTTTTTAAGCAGCATCTCAATGAAAAGGCAGAATGCTGTGGAGTTTCAAAGTAACAGTTACTTCCCAGGTCATATAAGTGGGATTTGGACAGCACCAATTGCTCTGAAACGATTACTAGACATGGGAATAATCTGCAGCTCTCAGAGAAATCTCATTATTACAAGGGCTTTACACATATTTGTGAGGAGTGTCTTTACCCACATTTCTGGCATCACATATTCAAAATTGTTATATAAATCTTGCATGACAATTTTCTCTGCATTACTGATCTGCTGGCACCACAGTCCCAGTCTGCCTGATCTTTGTGATGGGATGAGGGGAGGAAAAAGGTCTCCAGTGAGTTAATTCTGATATCAATTTTTCTTTGCAAAGTATGAATAGTTTTAATGGCATATAGCCAGTATTCAGTGTATGCACTGTAAGTCTACTTTGCCAATTAAATACAAGAAACATTAACTATGGTTTTGGATTTCACTTAAAGCCACATAACGGAAGAAATGTGGTGTCTGGGAGCAGATGTTCATCAGAGTCCATTTAATACAGTCCATAACTAGCCCCAAAATACTGCTTTCCATACATGTCTAGCAGACATGAGCTTGGAGGATGTATAGTAGGAATGACCAGCAGTGGTGAGGTAAAGCACAGCTGTAGACCATGTATCTGTGTGTTGTTACTTCTTTACCTAATAAAAATTTGTACATACTTTCTCTTCTATGTTTTCTTCAGCTACATAAGCACAACATAGAAAAGCTGTCATGTTCTAGAGTCCTGTATCAGATACTTACTGAAATGGACTAAACTACATGCATTACATGCAGTACATGCAAATCACAATTTTAAAATATCATGCTTGAGATAAACATCTGAAAACACTGCACACTCCTTCTTCCCTGAATGCAGAAACACTGCATTTAAAAAAGAAACTGCAGGCAGTGTGAACAAAATTCCTATTAATTCAAACATTCATATGACACTGAAAAACAATGAGTTCTGCTCCCATCCACAGGGATTGCATAAAGACATAACAAGAAGAATAATAGCAGCTATTGCATTTTTCAAAATCTATTATCTAAAAGGCGAATTACTGCTTAAAAGTACCTTAGGAGCATTTTATGTCAAGAAGACAAAACTTCATGTAATTCTGTCCTTACCGGGAAAATCTCCAATCTTTGTTTGTCTTGAAATAGAAAAATGCATTCTCCTGTCTCTTGCTTTCCAAAAAACCCTCTGATATTCAGTGGCTACAGCACCAAGACCCCAGACCCTGCACAGGTGACACACTCCACTGAGAGAAGCCCAAAGGGATCTCTGACTCAACTCAAACTGACAGGGAAGGGCTTTGCAACCTAAACAGAATAGTATCCATGCCTCTTTGAACTGAGTTTCTGCAAAGCTGGTATAAAATCAAAGGACATACTCAAAGTCATGCAAGGTGGCTAGTGAGATGCTTATGACTCAATGGAGACAAAGTGACAGCTGCAGCACAAAGGTTTGCCATTCTCACTGCAATGCCACTTACTGGAGGTAAATATGCCACCTTATTGAACTGCAGATGGACACCTTGCCAGTATCTTTTTCTGAATCTGAAGCTCATGTCAATACAATACTCACACAGAGTGAAGGAGGGAAAGAGGGAGTGGAGATGGAAAAGAAGTGCACACAAATGAACTTTGAGGTGACAGAGTGTATGCCCCCAGATGAAAGCCAGCTTTACTAACTCACGTTCCCTCACCTGAAGTTAATTCATTTATTTGAAAGCACAATCCAACTCCCTCTTGACTTGCTGATGTCCAGTTTAGTCCTGATCTGAAGGGTAGATTGATTTCCTGTGTAACCTTGTCTGTAGTGCTTAATTTCTCTGTATCTCCATTAAACCATTTACATTTTTTCCCCACTGAGTACTGAGCCTCTTCAATGCATCGTGATTTCTCTGATGAGCCCAACTTGTAACGAACTTGCTATCCAGAAAACCTTGGCATTTCTGTATTGCACTGAGTGAGGAAAACTGCTGGTTCCAGCATAACTGTGGGCAACAATACTATATTGGCATCTTCAAGGAGAACAAGCCAAAACCTGAGAGCAATCAAAAACTAGCCCCTTTCTGAACAGACAAGAATTTCCATTTCACTAGGTGTGTAAAAACATTGTGTTTCATGTCCTTCATATTTAATTGTTCCTATTCTGAAACTGCACTCATGTAGTTCTGAACACACTGAAGGTTTTAAAAAACTAGCAACACCAACAAAGAAACACCAGAGGGAAAAAAAAAAAGGCAACAAAAGCAAATCAGCCAAATCTCTATAGAAGACATTTACATTCTATTTCTTGGGGCTGCTCAGAATTTTTCACATTGCTTTTGTGATGTAATACCCTAAACTGGATGTTCAATCTAGTTATGATGTTTTTCAGCCTCCATCTTTGCAAATAGCATGCAGTGGAAGAGGTTCCTGGGAACTTCACAGGAGATCATTTGAGGATGTGTTCAGCCAGCAGCTGGAATTAAGTGCTTACAAGTTAATGGAATTATTCTCTGGCCCCTAAGACAGTGTTTTGTCACTTTGGCATTATCTTTATGAGGATCAGGGCCAGTAAGAAGGAATCAGGAAATCACTAGGTCTGCAAGATAGGAACTTCAGGAAAGACTGAGAGTACATAAACTTTTGCTGAACCAAAGCACCATGTCCCCTCAACATGGACTCAGTGGTTGTTTCCACTCACAAATCCAACCTTAGAAAAGCAAAGGAAAGCCAGAAAAAAAAAAAAAAAAGAAAGAAAGAAAGAAAGGAAAACAAAGCACAGACACTTCAGCTTGCTGTGCCATCCGATCGCTTCCTCCCTGATAGGCCAACAGACTGACCCAGTTGGCAGGCGCACAACTGCAAGAACTGCACAGCATCTGGCTCACCACAGAGGGTCAAGAGGTTACACATGCTAAACAAGCCTGATCAAGCACAATTTTTATTTGCTTCATCTCACTTTGAGATGCAGAAAGGTTGGGGATAGACACACAGTTCACAGGTTGTTAGTGAGGAAATGCTATTACTGCCTGCAAAACAAAGTTTTCATTAAAAGGGTGGAAAACATGGGCTGTGGAAGAATTCAAGTGAATGGAAAGACTTGTTTGAAACATGGCTTTGAGACACGGCATACTTTTTAACTGCCATGAAAGATAGCAGCTTTCACTTGAGGTTTGTGCAATAAGCATCAATAAAAGACCTGCAGGAGACTTCAGAAAACACTTCCCATCTGGTGAAGGGAGACACGAATGACAAAACACAAGGGAATGACAGACCAGAGGGTCTCAGGAGTTAAAAAATTGTGTGTGTTGGGGAGGAACAGAAGAAGAGAAAAAAGAAGGTGGAAAGAAAATATGCATAGATTAAACCAGTGCAGGAAAACCAGGTCTAAGCTCGAGAATCCTAAACTGACAGCCAGACAAGGAAGTGCTTTTACTAATGAAGGACTCTGAACCAACCTTAAAAATGCTAGGAAGGTCCCTTCAGGCTGATGACTGCCAATGGAGACGAAGACGAGACTTAAAGATGAGAGGGAGCTTCACAAATCAAGAGCTGCCTATCGAGTGCAGTTCATCTTCTGCTAGTCCCACGCCAAAGGGAGCCATTGCACACAGTAAACAGTGGTTGAACAGGCAAGAAGACATCTTCTGCATGCCAAGGCATAGGTACCAGCCTCAGGAGAACTGACTGAACCAAATCACTGGGCAGGTCAGAATTTCCCGTTGGTGTCATGACCCTGCCTAATCAATGAGAAAGGCCCTACTGCAACCATTTACCATTGCATTACAGCCTAGAGAGGTGACTTATGGGACCTATATAGAAACTTCAATGCTGACAGGAGGACTGGGCTTGAGACAGTGAAGCAGAGAACATGGGCCCTTCTCTCAAGTTGCAAACCTGATTCTGCAAGGCAGTGTGGGGAACACCCTAATGCAAACAGCATAATTTCTGCATGGAGCAAACAACCATAGTCAGTGGTTTTAACTCAAGAAGACTTTTTACTTAAAAAGCAGAGAGAAAGAAACTTGATGGAACTGAAAGGATGAACACACGAAGACTATGAAGATTATGAAGAGAGATTACTGTCCTTCAGTAAACTGTCCAGATAGAATCATTACACTATCCTAAGGCCCTGCCAGCTACTCAAATAACTGCAGATTTGCCATGGCAATAAGCTTTGGGAAGAGTGAGACAACGAGTACAGCTGTACCAGCAGTGCTTTTCCTACCTCAGGAAGGAAAATCTGGATTTTTTTTCTCTTCTCCAGTCTCTTCTGCGAAGCTTGATTATTTGGTTCACCAGTGCTGTAACCCACATTCAATTACTTAATTAAATAATGATATAAAATCTGCATCTTACCTGCAGTAAGACTCAGCTCAGGTAGAAGAGCTGTCTTACTGCTCCCGAAAGTTACTGTGGCAGAGGATTGTACCACACATTCCACCTGGTACCATCAAGTTTGCCCTTATGGGTATGTAGTGATACTGACATAACTATTTCCGTATCACACTGAGTATTGAAATAGATTCATTCCGTAACATAGTCAGTCAAAATCTATTCTTGTTCCTCTTTCCTCAAAGGATTTTAATTATTAATTCCAAATATCCAATTATACTTCTGCAGATAAGTGCAAAATCTCTACTTCTTTAGTTCTATCTGCTCACGGAGATACAGGGATTAAAGACAGCTTCCTTTCTAATGCACTGAACCCTGAATTTATTTGTTAGTTTAGTTGGATATATGTATTCTATCAGAGATTTCCAAGGTCCTGGTTTTTTTTTTTTTTTTTTATTTTATTGATTTTATTTTTTTAAATTTCCTGTACAAATCAAAATGAATTTTGAAATATAACTGGTAGAAAAGAAAACAAACTTATTATCTTGCTGTTAAAACTTCTCCCATAACTTGAAATGCACCACTACCCTTGCAAAAAATATGTTAAACTGTTAGAACTATTTGGTCTCTTACGCAGGCACTGTTAGAGGATCCAGTCTCCAGTCCTGTTTTGGAATTATTCACTGAGACTATGGAGAAAAGTCCTCTCTGGGTGGGTACACAGGGCAATTTCAACTCTTCTACCCATGCAGCCATGGGACCCCTCATTTCTGAAAAACAGAGTTACCACTTCCCTGCTTGCAATTTCCCCCTCCAGAGGAGACTGGTGTTAGAGAAACATTTTTAGGTGCTTTGGACTCTGCAAGCAGGGTCCTTTCATAGCAAACTGTCAAAGCACTTAGAATTCCTATCAAAAGAAAAGAGCTTCTGTAGCAAAGGAGCCTTTTCTCATTTTCCTCCCTAATTTCCTGCCTGAAGATATGACACTGTCACTGTTCATAGTGCTCCTTGAAAATGAGTGTGTACGAAGTGGCACTCAGGGAAAACATACTCATGAGAGTGAAAAACAAGAATGGCCTAGAAAACATGACTAGGGGGGCAAAGTAGAAAGATTTCAGGTTGCTTAGACTGAAAGAATTTTTTTCCAACTGTGGGCTATAGTCCTGGTGGGACTGACTCCAATAGGCTTCAAAGGATTGCATGCTTCAGAAGCAGTCTTACTAGCAGGCACCAGCTCAGTGTGTCCTAAGTGAACCCCTGCCTGGACCTCCATGAACTGCTGCACACAGAAGTTGTGAGTGCAGAGGAGCAAGTTCTTATGCTCAGAGTCAGTCCTGTGAGACTGTTCTCCCTTCCTTGCCCTCAATCCTGCAACTTCTTCCACCATTTGCATTAAAAGATGTGCAGCAGTTCATGTTGGGCTCACTGAAAAGGTTGTTGCAAAACTCCAAGTAACCACAAAGGAAAAGTTTCCTCTTACATCTGCTATCAAGTCAGTTTTGTAAAAATGAATAGTAGCATATTTGTTGCAATAGGAAGGACCACCTTCCATCTCTCAATGACACTGTTTGTTCTGACACCTTCTTTTCACCTGCTCACTTTATTTTATTCAGCTGTTATTTTTCCAGTTAAGTTATATTTTAATGTGATGATACAGTAAATGCCATTTATTAAGTACCTGTTCTCAAGAAACATCAGAGAGGACTATGCAATAAATATGTCACTGTTTCAGACAGTTTTTAAATGTTTATAGAAAGGCTGAATTTTTTTTTCTTTTTAAAATAAATAGATTAAAAAAAGCGTAAGGTTATTTTTCCAGCCTCTAAAAAAAGTCTAGTAACAACTATGCAGAAAAATAAAATGTGTTCCTGTTGAGAATAAATGGCCCATTTCCTCTAGCAGTTAATTTCTACAACTTGGTTATAAATCTGTCAAAAATCAGATTTATAATGAAATGCTAACAAATTCCAGGCAATTGCTGTGTTAATGGAATCACTTTCATACTCATATTTTCATGCAGATTGAGACCTGGAGAAGAGATGAATCTGCAGGAATAAGAAAATGATTCAACAGGGAGTGTCTCTTTGCAAGAGACCAGTAAACCAATTTGTTAAGGCAGTGCTATCCTTGGTCCTTGCTCTTCAGCTTTAAAAGAGATTCCTTGGTAATATGGAGCTCCTCTTGTACAAAGAAAAGGCTGAGAGAACTGGGTTTGCTCAGCCTGGAAAAGAGGAACCTATTGGTGGCCTGTCAGTACCTGAAGGGAGCCTAAAAGAAAGCTAGGGAGGGACTAGGAGGACAAGGGGGAATGGATTTAAACTAAAAGAGAGTAGGTTTGGATATATATTAGGAGGAAGTCCTTCGCTGTGATGGTGGGGAGGCACCAGAACACACAGCCCAGGGAAGCTGTGGATGCCCCATCTCCTGTAAGTGTTCAAGGCCAGCTCGTATGGAGCTCTGAGCAACATGGTCGAGTGAAAGGTGTCCCTGCCTATGGCAGGGTATATGGAACAAGATGACCTTCACAGTCCCTTCCAACCCAAAACATTTTATGATTCTATGATTTTATGATTTATTATTTCTGTTACTGTAAAAACAGACCTGGGATGCTGTTGTGTACCAAGACGAAGGAGAACACCAGTCAGAAATGCCAAGAGTTCACAGGTGGTGTAAAAAGGCAAGAAACAGAGGTACGGAGAGATGGGGATACAATAAAACAGCAAGAAATACTAGATGATGACAGCTAGTATTTTTGTAGCTTCTCCCACAAGAGAAAATATTCCAAGCAAAATGAAGATGCATGGCTTACAGAGAGCCCAGAAGCAGTGGACAACATTTGAAGTGGATGTTTGAACAATGGATTTACTGAAAGCAGCACAGAACTGCTGCCTGGGGGTGGGAACCTATTGAGTGAGTTGGAGGGAAGAGGGGATAAGCTGTAAGGGTGCTGGTGTGCAATGAAATGAGAAAACACTGAAGGGATGCAGAAAGAAAGCACTGGTGACACTGGAAAAGCCTGATGGGGTGGAGGTCCTGGATGAGTGGGTAAGAACAGAAAATGGTGTCATGCACAAGGAGCCCTGAAGACACAGAGAGCCAAGATGAGCATACTGTGACCCTATGACTTTTTAACTTTTTCATTTCAAAGCACTAATCAGGGTGAAAGGGCCACCTTTCTCCTGCAGACTGGTCTTAATCTTTCAGGTACCTTGCAGAAAACTGTTAGTGCATGTGGTACCCTAACAATGACCTTTCAAGCACTCTATTTGCCCCCAACTTTTTGAGTCCTCTCATACAAAAATTCAAGCACATTTTCATTACTTAACCTTTAAGAGGGTTTGTTTCTCCATCTTCTTTCACTCTGCAAATGGAATTGTTATGGTTTCTCAAATGCCACATCCCTTTTATGGTACCTGTGCTAATGGGAACTTTGAGTGTCAAAATGTGCCATTGCCCTTAGGAGGTGATTGAGGAAACTGCCATCCACCATTCTACAGGAGAATTCCCTCATCATATTGCTTGTCTGATAATATTATTTCATGGGTTTCAGCCAGGAATTTAATAAAGCCCAAAAGATAATCCAAAGAGAATAGAACACCCAAGCCCAGTAAACTAGGTGTTGTTTACACCAAAAACCAGAATGTTCTTCTCATATTACAGTTATTAGGGAGAAGTATCAATCTTTCCCATGCTTGCTCTTGAGGTTTGAAATAGAGAAATTCCTGAAAATCCCCAGAATAGCACAGAAATTTCATTCAAAGCAGTGAAAGGGGAAGCTAGCAAATGTTCAGGACCAACATCTTTGGCAAATGCTTGACAGAGACAGCAGTGGAACTCTCCTGAGGATATGGAAGATGTTGGTTTTGCATTTATTTACTTAAAAATATTGTCTTCTAGTATGAGCTAAAACAAGAAGATCAATAGTCTGAGCTGTATAAAAACCCTGAGTAGAATCTTCAAAAACACGAGTTGAGTTTAGAACAGCAAGCTATAAAATAATAACTCAATTACTGTTTTTATTGTTTTGTTGATAAGCCTTTGAGCTTATGTAGTATTGCTAGAATTTCCCTTTTTCATTTCAAGTGAAAGCTAAAATGTAGCTTGAAAAAAGAACCCAAACGTTGCAGGGATTCTTTCTGCCTTGTGTTCTGGTAACACTGCAACAACATTTTACCATAGCCTGAAAAACAACACAATCCACTGCAAAGTGCCTCTAAATATTGCTTTCTAAGGATCGTTGGCTCCTGTACCCAATACCTTGGCAGACTAAACTGCAAGGAGCAAATTAACAGCCTGTGACAAAGGCTTTAGTAATGACCAATTTCGTAGACTCTTAAAAATATTGATAGGAGGTTGGACCTTTTCACAGGACAGAAGTAGTAACTAATTTGATTTTCTCCAGGGTTGAAAGGTGTGTGTGAGAAAGGACTTGCATGCCAGCCTGGTGTGCGTGGCAGCCTTATGGCTGTGGCCAGACAGAACTGCATCTCTGTGCTGCCAGAGCTGAAGCTGTTGGTATGAGGCTGCACCTGAAGAGCTGTGAGAGCTGATTGCAGGAAGTGGTGCCTCTTGTTGCTCTATTGTCAGCCCTCTCCTATATTCTTCCTTACCAACTTGCAACTCCATAAACTCAGCAAGCTTCTTGGCATAAAGACCTCCATAAATATAAAGCAAAGACTTCAATTCTAGCCTAAATCAAGCCTATCATTCACAGGATGCATTTCCTCACTGGAAAATACTTCAAGGTCAGTGAAGATAAGCCAAAATTTGAGTATCTCAGGGCAAAACAGAATGATTTTTCTTTCTTCAGGGTATTCTCTCCCAGTCAAGCAAAGCTGACTTCATGTCTTTTTCAACTTTCTTGTTGTATCAAAGGCCTTTGTCAGCTGTCTGCCTTATTTAACCTTGGTCAGCAGGACACAGATAGCGTTGTGGCAGACACTGTTTCTCCATTTACTCAACATTGCTTCATTCTGCCAAAGTCATGCATTTTGTTACCAGAAGCAACCAGATCATGGAAGACTTTTTTTGGTCCTATGTCACTGGTGGGCTAAATTACAGCACTTGTGCAATCTTTTACTTCCACAGTGCTGTAGATGTGACCTCTGTATGCCATTAATTTCCATGGCCTTTATGAAACTCACTGAGTGGGATGAAATTGCATTTTACTGTACAAGGAGAGTCTGCTTTGAAACAAAAGGGCAAAAAGGCCAGGAGAATTTATCTGCCAGAGTCACGATTTGAATGAAATGAGAAACTGATGCCACTGAGAGAGTGCTTCTCTCTGACATTTTTGTGTGATTTCTCTGCTTTTATTGACATGCCCTAATGAAGAGTGGTTCTCAGAGAAGTTTTCTTTAATGCATCTAAAGCTAAGAGCAGCTAATAAAATTAAATAGTTTGAGATAGTGATGGCATGAAAATGCATGAATTTTAGCACCTATATGAAAATTTTCCTTTTTAGCTAGGAATGAAAACAAAGACTAGATTAAAATGTTCACATGCGAGGAAAGGTAAGTCTAAACCAGTGGATGACAGATCTGATTAAAGAATTAACTAATGAAAAAATGAATTCCCAGATAATAAAATTAAACTGAGAACAATGTGAAATGCATTTACTTAATTTTTTATTTTTTTATTTTTTCTAGTTTTGGCCTGTTAGTTTTGTCTTGTTTCACATAATTCACTGTGGAATACTATCTTCACTTCATTGTTTATGCTAATCAGAAGGAATGTGGGTATCAAAGAGATATCCATTAGAGATGACTGTAGAAAAAATTAAATTGAAAAGAACTTTCTTATATTTTGCAAAGTTAGTAACAAGTTCAAGAAGCC
The DNA here is from genome assembly GCA_013399695.1 of Formicarius rufipectus. Taxonomy (NCBI): domain Eukaryota; kingdom Metazoa; phylum Chordata; class Aves; order Passeriformes; family Formicariidae; genus Formicarius; species Formicarius rufipectus. The sequence goes on along the minus strand of VXAU01005524.1, from coordinate 433,621 downwards.
TGACCAACATATTAACAATTTTGTGCTTCTAAAAGCATGAGAAACATTTTTCAGGTCCTAAATTTTATTTCTAACCAGTAATCACAGCAAAAGAAAAACATCAAGAAATCAGTGGACAGCATTCAAGAACAAGGATACAGCAGTGAGAATGTTTAATATTTTAGAGGAATTTGGAAGTCAACAAACTGGGAAAAGACGTGGATCTACATTTATTTCCCTACCTCCTTGAAAAAGAAAGATAAGACTAACAACCAAAAATGCCTTTCCCCCCCCCCCGCCACTTCAACTCATCCAAGGGCTCAGTAGCTGGGATACTCACAAAGTGCTTCTCCTAAAATAAAAGATACAAGCACTTTACTATAGCATACTGCTGGTTTTGGTTGGAGTAGCATGAGAAACTGGACTAATCTACTTCAAAGCTGACATGAATTAGGGAGTCCAAAAATGGAAGTACCTAAAAGAGCAGCAGTCTCGTCCTTAAATCTGAGTTTAAATGCAACAGTATGAACTCCTAGTGAAATTAGGAGTCTTTGTCTTGTAACTGAGACAAGCGTTTGGCCCAAAGTCAGTAACAGGCACGTTTTACAAATGAGTGAGAACAGGATACCATTCATTACCTCCCATTTTCCACACACATTCTGTGTGGTCTGGTGGAGTGCATCCCATTGCATTTTTGCATTCCCATTGCAAAAAGAAATGGAAGAGGTTATCTCTTTGAGATAAAATGGGAAAAATCGAGTTTCAGGGATTCATCTTTGACCTTATTGTAGTCTGAAATGTGCTAACTAGACTGCTTAAAGAAGCCAAAAAAAGAATTATGACTGCCTAAAATGATACTTCAGACTCCATGCAGAACTGAAGTCTGAGTTTGGCTCTCACTGTTGCAGCAATGGACACAGAGAGCATAGCGTTTAACCTTTCTATTTTCAGATCCTTGCAACCTCTACCCAACGGTTTTTTCCAGGCTGTGTCAGATCATCTGTCCAGTCTGCCTGTCGCTTTGTTTCTCGTCATATTTTTCCCCCTAGTCATCCCCACAGCCCTTCTCTTCACCAGTTGAAGCCATTAATGTTTCTTCTGCCTATCCTGCTACATGCCACTATAGTACTGGCCCTACAAGATGTAAGGACAGAAGGAATGCCTGTGGGCTCCAGCAGCAGCACACCTTGAGACAAACACTGCTCTGCCCACCCACAGGCCAGTGATGCAGCAGCCTGTCAAGGGCTGGGATGGCAAAGATACACCTTCCCTGCAATCAGCTTGAACAGGGATGTCCTCTTTCCTTACCTGCAGGTATGAATTTGTCTGATAGGCAGGAGAAATGAGTAATCAGGTCAAGGAAGAGAGGCTGGGTACTGGTTCTTGTGGAGGAGCAGGCTCAACACAGTAACCAGACTCATCAGTAATTGCATCCCCTGCATGTTCTGGTGTGCTTGGCTCCTCTCCCAGACTGACTGTTCTCTGGAGACATGTCTGGTTATATCTTGATACAGAACACACCCTTGGTATTAAATAAAGGGTCACAAAGAAAAGCCTCAGTTCAGCTACTTAGTCTGAAAAAACCCCGACTTTTACAGCTTATTGCCTTTGCTTTGAAACTGGAGATTCTGCTATTCTGTGGGTTTCTTTTCCCTAACACTTACCTAGGCTTTTCTGAACTTTTAGAAGAGAGTGACATGCACATTCTGAGAAGAAATTACCAAGCAATAGAAATCAAGAGAAGTGAAGCAATTATCTGAACTAATTCCAGCAATGAGGTAAGGAAGCTGAAGAAAGAGATCCCCCTTTAAATCCATTATCCATTAAATAACAGAATTAATTAAACTTCAGGTTTCAACTTTATGCAAAAGTTAGCACACACAGCGTGCTTAAAGCACTACCTTGATGTAATATGCACATTCAACATTCCCAAAAGGTGTGCAAAGAATATCTACTGGAAGAGCATAGGCCTGGGTCTCAATTTCACAGGCTCTTAAATGCCTTGAAAAGCCTTGTCTATAGTCAGACTTCAGTGAGAAGATCTGGAGAAGCTCACATCACCCACTCTTGCTATATTCAGCGACAAGTTACAGTCAGAAGAGTTGTGGGAGCATTCTCTGACTGTGCAGTAACATCAGCCCTGCTCATCAAGGTCAGAAACTGTCCAGACATGCCAATCCTTCTTGCCTCTCCTGCAAAAATCCAGCTCAGTGCCACATTTTGTGCTCTGCTCCAGCAATGCACCAGTTACCCATGGATCTGATTTTACTGTCTGATCAAATCACAAGCTGGTTCAGCATGTGCTTTCGCACATTGCAGCCTACACACTCCAGCCTAGTAAGAGTCCTTCAGTCCCTCTGGTTTATGATACAATATAGTCCTTTGAGGAGATCATATTTTGCAAAATTCTTTCTAACATACAATAAAAGTAACATTTAAAGCAAATAAGCATGGATGCAGATCATGTTCATTGGCCATAATCAGCAAAGGTGGGATTTCAAAGACCAAACCGAAGAAAATCAAGGGGAATTTCTGGAGTCGGTAGCATATATTAAAAAAAAGGGATAAGTAGAAGGTATATCACTGATTATGAGTTTTTACTTTCTAAGGAGCATGTTCAGTCACTAATCTTACAAAGATTATGTAAAACAGGTTTCAGTTCTCTAAGTGTTTCTGTTCTGAAGTGTCAGCAAACCCTGAAAAGGAAAAGAGAAAAGTGCTTATGGATCCCAAGACTTTCAAGTCTTTAGATCCTTTGTGTATGACTGCTATTTTTGTCCCTTGGAGTGCTTAAACTGCTTGGTTTCCTGCCTACTAAATATAATGTTTGCAAAACTTTACATAAAATGAAAGATTGCACTTCCAGGTGGACGTTTAACCATGCGAAAACACATATCACATGCAATTCCCAATTCCCCGCTCATGAGTCTAGATTAATCCCCTCATTCCTTAAATCATTACGTTACCATTAAAAAAAAAAAAAAA
>VXAU01005524.1:365967-430627 GCA_013399695.1 Formicarius rufipectus | reverse complement strand
AAAAAAAAAGGAGCAGTTTGGCAAACTTTTGTAGAGTGTATTCCAGAATTCAATTTTGCTGTTGACTCTGTCTGTACTTAAATATTTCTTCAATTAAGCAATTAAATAATGATCTCAGACAGTACATTATTTCATACTGCTGAGTATGAAGAGCTCTCACTGAAATCAAAGGCACTGGCAGGTGTTTATTACTTCTGTTTAATTTATCTTCCCTGTTTTTTCCAGACATTCATGCACAACAGAGATCTCTCTTGGTACTAGGAGTAGATGACAGCTTTCCGTGAAAGACTCATGACTTATGAGATGGATGATGTATTGCCAAAGGCTTGCAGGCCACTGATGTCAAGAACTGGTTTTGGATATCCAAGTTGATCAATGAATTTGGACAAATGAATTTGAAAACAATAGCAATCCTACTGGACTGAGACTGCCCCCATCAGTCCCTTATGAAAATTAAGCTGCATTAAAAGTTGCAGTAGAAACACCTTAACAGCCCTTTTATTTTACTCTTGTTCTTTTGACTTACATGTAGTTTGAAGCGCACTGTGGTGACACTGAAGGTGCAGGGATGTAAAGAGACAAGGGATACTTTGTAGCATCAGTACATCTAGATTCCCTAAAACATTGGGAAAAGGAAACTTTCCTGCAGTTCCTGTGAGGATGCAAAGGCTTAGGCTGTGTTTGGCATCAAGATGTCTTCTTCCGACGTATTAATAAGCCCACAAAAAGCCCTCCTTGTAACTGCATGTACCTATTTCAGATTACATGAACTCTGGGCTTGATCTCCTCTACTGCACAAATTTCTGGGCTGTGTGCTTTCTTTGAAGGTACTGGAGTGTTCGGGGATGTAGAAAATTTTCCTGCTATATATCACACATGTGGTACTGGTAAAACCAGAAGAAAAAGTGCCTGGGAAGAGGCAATCTCATTCCTCTTGGGAAGCAGCAGAAGCAGATGAAACCATACCTTTCTTCCACCTGCCTCCTTATTTTCCTATGACTCCGCGGAGGAACCCTCAAAGTGATGAACAAATGTGGATATGATGGAAATTCAAATAGAGCAAAATGTATTCTTTCACACACAAAGAACAGCTAATGGTGTTCCCAGGCACTGTTGGGAGGGAATCTGACTTACAAAATAGCTCTAAAGCCTTCTTCCTCCTCCTCCTCCTTCTTCCTCTTACTGACCTGTTCTTCCATCTTTGCTAGACCTCTCCACCTGACTGACCAAAACCACAATAGAAGAAGACACACATGACAGGTACACACACTGGCCATGGGTACCTTTGCATAAAATACATCAGGAGAAAGATGTAAAGCACAGCCGGTTTCTGTATGCACCATAGCAGACCATCGTGCAAGGATGCTGCTACAAAAGCAGATGTGTTTGCACCTGATACTGCCTCTTCAGAGATGGGTTAACAGGCAGAGCAGCAACAGAGAGCTCATGCAGACAGGGCCATATACAGGGAAGGACTAGTAGCACTCTGGTGTGCTCTCCATACAGCCCTTAAATCATATTCTGGGGATGTCTCCACCAGCTAAAAGGAGTGCTGAAACCAACTGGCTTCTTCATTAGCATGACGGGAGTTAAGGTTGAATAAACAAATGCTCTTCTGCCCCTTCACCTCTAAACAAGGAAAATAACTTTTCAGGCTGTCTATAAAGGGCTATTAAGAGAACAAATCATCTTATTTCAGGGGCTTCAGTCTGCCCCAAACGGGATGTACAAAACAGCTTACAGAGAGGGAACTGGTTAACACCAGCTGGGCAGGAGCCCAGCACCCAGCTCTTCAGGCTTCTCTAAGGACCCTAGCCCTATGGTGTAGAAATACAGGTAAAATTTACCACATTCCAAAACCTTGTAGGCTCAAGTATCTTCAGCTCCTGAGATCACAACAATCCCAGTTCAGTGGCAGGTAAGCATCATCTCATGGACAGTTGGACATCACTCTCCTGTTGCCAAGCAAGAGGAAGACCTCAGCACGGGCAGCATCACACCAACTAACAGGGAACCCAATCTGCCAGAGAATATATGGGGCAAACTGCTGGCCTCTGGTATCAATCCCAAAACACTGAAGCAAAATAGCTATGCAAGGTCTTATTTTCTGATTGTTTTGTTCTTCCAAGGCTCTGAACAGCAAAAATCTAGGAAAGTTGAAAACATGGGGTAAAGGTCAGGATGGATGAAGAAAGAAAAGGTTTTGCTTGCCTTCGCATGTGAACTCTGCTGCTGATATAGTGTGTGACACACTGGCACCAGAGTGGTTTAAATGTCCTTGTTTCTCTGGCTGCTGGAGGCAGAAGCTATCTCCTTCAGCACACATAAGTGTCTGCGCAATGACTGTTTTGGTTTGGTTTTGTTTGTGTGCTGTTTTGTTTTTGTTCGTTGCTTTTTTTCCCCCCTACAACAGTACAGATGTATCGTTAAATGAAAAATACCATGAAAGGGACAGTGAACTACAAGGTGATAGAGAAAGCAGATCATAAATTACAAATGTACATTGAGATTGTTCCTGAGGGGTTTGTCATATCCCAACAACAACTAAAATTTTTCTGACTTCATTGTGAGATTTACTCTATTTTTATTAGTATTGAGAAAAGCAAAAAATACAATTGATTTTGTTTTGCAGCTGTGGTTTGTAAGTGAAAAGATGTTTCAGCTTCTATGCTTTTTGCCTATGTTTCTGTCTCACTGTTTTTCACTGTCTTTAGCCTGTTTACTTCAGAAAATTTGACCTGTTTAGTGTGAAGACTTCCTGTATCATATTTAATTTGTCCTTCATAGTCTCTCTACTTTACTTTTTAGGATCATACATTCTCTGAGTTAATGAAACATACAGGAACTTTTCCCCACTGATATGATAAACTATTTAAAAAACACAAGAAGAGCATGATATTGAAAGAAAAGAAATCCCTTGTTACAGCATCCAAAATGGGTTGTTTGATATGGGCTGCAGATGGTCTTAGTCTGCTAGTGCAGAGAAACTGAGCATTTTTAATTCAAATCCACCTGTAAAGAATCAGGTTTCAAATTTTAACATGCTGAGCATTTTTCTTTTTCCTTTTCTATTTTTTTTCTAAGGACAGCAAAAGTCTTGCTACATCTGTTCCTAGCCTGGATCCACATAGAACCTGTTGATGGGAACAAATCCACTCATTTTTACCAGTCTGGGGCCAGGACATAATCTTCTAAAGAAAACTGTGTTTTCTGCAGAGAAGATGTATGAAAAGAGAGTTGAGAAACTAAAACTGAACTCTTGCACTGTTCTCTGGAAGCCATGGGATGTTCATCAGCCGTGATACAGCTCCCACAGCCTGTAGTGAGTTACCAGCTTAGCCTGTGCACTAGAGACAATCCCACAGCTCAGCCCTAGCTGTGCTATCCTTCCTCCTTTACTTGGGGTATGCACTTGCAAGGTCGGGCTGGAAACAGAGGAAGACAAATCTGTGAGGCTCAAGTATCACTTGGCAGCAAAAGATGGACCCAGGAGAAAGGCGTGTAGGGAGGACTGGTGCTACATCTGCTATTGTTACCCACCTCTGCAGCATCCCTCTCCTGTCCAGTGAGCAGTCTTACAAGTTTCAGAAGACCTTCTCATCTGTGGCAGTATGACAAATATGGCACCAACAGAGGCTAGAACATCCTCCTGCCTGTGTGCTTTGGGACTGAAGGAGAGAAAGAGGTCTGCACTACAGTGGTGCATTCCTGTCTGCCTGGAAGCAGCTGGCTGGCTGCCACTGGAAAGCTGCCATTTTTGTCTTGTGATGCTGTCAAGTGGCCTGAAGGACCCCAGAAAGCTTGGTTTCTGATAACCAGATAGATTAGACAGAAACTTCATCCGTTCCTTAGCTAAAGCGTTTCCTTCTGCTGACCACTCTCAACCACACTGTTTCCTTGTCTGAGCCAGTGCAATCTCCCCCTTCACCTATCCATCACCTTGTCCTGTATTCCTGTTTTGGCGCAGGAGTTGAAGTTGGCCAGATTCTGCCACTTGTACCATTACCACACAAATAGTTCCAAGAAGAAAAATCAATCTCTGACAGTTTCCACTGAGCAATTCCAGTGCTTTTCTGACAATCCCATGCTCAGAAATCTAATCCAACAAAACATTGTTCTGATTTCAGCCTATAATTTTCTGTGGCAAAAAACTCCACATTTTAACTACAGTAATACAAAGTAATACTGACTGGGATCGGCTTTTTAGTCCATCAAGCAATGTGACAGAGCACATCCTTGCTTTTGTACCAGAGGACAAAGAGAGCAGAATCTCCTGTCTATCCTCTTAAGGTCATTTTTAAAATCACCCAGCTTTCCCTTTATGCCCCCTAAATATTTGAGCTCCAACCTCCTCACAAAAGAAAAGCCCTGAGAGCTCTTTCAAGCTCTCTGATATTCCTTTAAATCTTTGTTGTTTCCCTTTCTACTCTGCTTTTTTTTTTTTTTACCTATGAAATGAAGCAGAAGGCAGCACTCCAGAGTATGAAGGCATCACAACATTTTCTCTATAGTTTTCCTATTCTAATTTCTATGTTTCCTAACTTGTACTTGGTTTTTTGAGAGCAGAAGTATGTGCAGAAGACCTCTTCTTATGGATTTAAACCCAAAACATTTACTGAACTAAAGCTGTGATGAGGTAGTAGAATAAACTCCATTTCAGAAATATCTGTAACACAACCCAAAGTCAGCAGACAGATAAAAGATACAAGGTGATGTGATAGAGGGTCAGTAGCAGAGACAGGGAAAACACTTTGTTATCCTGGGCAAAGACCAAGACTGTGACAGAGCACCTTAGCTCTGGTTTTCCCTTTGGGAAATGGATAGCTGGGCTAATTACATCTATGTCCTTTGTCATCTCAAGCAATCTAACAAAGTGGGAAAGGGAACCATCACAAAGGACTGTTAGGAATAAACCTTTCCTAATGTCTGTTTTCCTGCATCCAGAGGCCTACCTCTCCCACTGTCCCCTGAGAGACTCTCTTCTTCCTCTTTCCCTCCTGTATCGTGAATTATTTTCCAGGTCTGTCTAATACGAATCAGGAGAAATAATTCTGTTCCATGAGCTCTGCTCTAACAGATCTGCACAGATACGGTCACCCAAGAGACAACAAAACTTTAACTGACCTACTTGTAGCCAAAGTTTAACTTTCAGCAAGGAAATAAGCAATGACTTTGATCCAGAGTTTTCAAGGAAGAAAAAAGGAGAAAACCAAAGATAAAAGACAGACAGTTATCCCTGAAAGACATAATACACTGCACAGTGTATTTTTCAGGGTAGAGGGGAAGGAGAAAATGGGGAGCTCTTAATTCATGTTCCTTATTCCACTGGTCTCAGGGGTTCTTTGAGTCTTACAGCTGGTCTGATTTATAAATAAGTGTATCTCTCACTTTTTATTTCTTGCTTCTTTGTTATTTTCTTACTGGCACATCTTGTCCAAGAATGACCACTAGACAGGAAACTATCACAGATGCTTTAATGAACTTTCCTATTGAAGTGACAATTCCAGGAACCAGACTCATGTCACTGAGCCCATATTATGCTAAACGAACAAGAGACCTTCTATTTCCTCCTTCACACATTTCCAAAATTGATTTTCAAACCTATTTCCAGCTCTATGTCTCATTTCAGAATAGAAAAAATTTCCAGTATTGACATCATCCTCTCTTTAGATTTAACAAGAGATTGCTTTGCAGTTTGGAAGAAGAAAATTAGCTCAATTTTGATATCCAGAGGATGACAAATTTTGCAGCAGTAAAGAATAACCTAATAAAATGAGGGCAGACTTTTCCAAAGACTTAAAACTGCCTGCTTCCACTAACAGGACCTGATTTTCTCTGACTGTGCATTTCTATGGGGACTACTTACCATCAGAGGTGACACTACACAGGAAAGTTCTCAAAGGTCTTTAGTGATGCTTTTGCCAGCTCCTTTGGGCAAGCTTTCTGCCAAGACGTTTCCACGAGTGAGTGGGAGCCCTTTTGTTAAACACATAGGCAATTTTTTGTACATGCCTATTCAATAGAAAAAGATGCAACTGAATGATTAGTTGATGTTCTCCTTCTCTTTGGGCCAGGTTCCTCTTTACCTATCTCAGTATCTTCTCCCAGTTCTTCTTTTCCCCTCTCGCTATCCTCCCCATTGCATTGCTCCAGTCTAACTTTCTCTGTACATCTGAAAGAGAATCACAGACTCATTTAGGTTGGAAAAGACCTTCATGATCAAGCCCAGTTGACTGATCACCATGCTGTCAACTAGACCACAGAACTAAAAGCCACTTGCAGTTGTTCTTTGAACACTTCCAGGGATGGTAACTCCACCATCTCCCTGGGCAGTCCATTTTGATGCTTAACCCTTTCTGCCAAGAAATTTTTTCTGATGTCCAGCCTGAAACTCGCCTGGTGCAGCTTGAGGTTCTGGCCTCTTGTGCTGTCCCTGGTTGCCTGGGAAGAGAGGCTGTCCCCACCAGGCTACAATCTCTTTACAGGCAATTGTAAAGAGCAATAAGGCCTTCCAGGAATCTCCTTTTTTTCCAGGCTAAACAACCCCTGCTGCCTCAGCTGCTCCTCACAAGACTTGTGCTCCAGACCCTTCACCAGCATCTCTGCTCCTCTTTGGACATGCTCAAGCACCTCACTGTCTTTCTTGCAGTGAAGGGCCCAGAACTGGACACAGGACTCAAGGTGTGGCCTCACCAGTGCTGAGTACAAGGAGACAATTCCTGACCTGGTCCTGCTGGCCACACTATTGCTGATACAGACCAGGATGCCACTGGCCTTCTCGGCCACCTGGGCACAGTGCTCAGCTGGTTGTTGATCAACACCCCCAGGTCATTTTCTGCTGGGCAGCTTTTCAACTACTCTTCCCCCAGCCTGTAGGGCTGCATGGGGTTGTTGTGGATGAAGTGCTGGACCTGACATTTGGCCTTGTTGAACCTCATACCATTGGCCTTGGCCCATCAATCCAGCCTCTCCATATCGCTCCACACAGTCTTCTTATGCTACATGGGAACAGTTCCCTAACTCTCCACTAGGAACAAGTGATGACAACGGTGTTTACATGCTCTGCCTCTCAATGAGATTTTCCTGGAAGGTCCTGGGAGAAACCTAGTCTTGGCAAAATCCTTGCTGTGCTAGCAAAACTGACACACCTCCTGTTCTGCACAGAAGGTCCCATTGAGATTACTTTAAAAATAAAAAAAGTTGTATTAAAAATGGAAAAGGGTTTTGATTGGTCCCAGTGTTACAGTGGAAGAGGATGCTGTGGCCTCTCGACTCATACTAATGTTCAGACTTGAAGCTATGCGTAGTTAGGTCTTGCTGAACTCAATAGATTGAATCACATAGGAGAGTAGGTATTAGGTTTCCTGCTTTTGATTTGGGATAGGCTAAATTCCAGTTTTCGCTCCCAGAATCTGAAGTGAGAAAACTTGCTGCTTTCCCAAAACTTCATTTTTTTCCTATTTAAAATTCTGAATCTGTATTTAACTAAAGAAAATTGGTTTTGCTAGACAATGTCTGGCGGAGGGCCCAGTCTCCTGGTGTCCCTTGTCTGACAGTGGCCAGCATCAGATGCTTCAGAGGAAGGTGCAAGATACTCTGTTAATGCTCAGCTATGGAAGAAGCAGGCCACTGGGAAAATCTCTTCCCGAGCCCTGTTTGCTAAACCTTGGTTTCTGTCCTGATGCCTAAGGATTTATATTCCTTCCAAAATCCCTTGTTTATTTTTAAGTATTAACTGTTACGAATATGGCTAACATTGCTTTTCGTGTTATGCCTAATCCTGTTTTGAACAGAACTGCAGTCTTTGGCTTCAGCTGTATCCTTTGGCAGTGAGGTCCATAAACTAACTGTGTATTGCGTAAAAAAGTATTTCCTTCTATTAGTTTTCACTTTTTTTTTTTTGTCTGAATAGAAATGATTTTGCTATTTTATCCCTCCCTCCCCTTTTCCTGTTTTCCTCACAAATAGATATCCAGCCCAGAGCTGGAGCAGAAAGGAGAGATGTGTACTGTTGACCTCAGTTATGCCTATGATTTAAAGACAAGCAATGGGTTGGAACACATCACCTAGTCAACTCCCCACACCTAGCCAGCCTCAAGCAATCTGCACTGTGATACATCAGCACCACAAAAGCAGAGCTTCTGTAAATAGCTTTGAAGACTCACAGATGTCTCTAGAATAATTATTTTGGTTTTTACTTTATTTTAACAAGTTCTAATTTTTGGTACTTTAATTTAGACACTTATTTATTTATTGATCGATCGACTGATTGATGTCATATGGTCACTGCTTTGTTATGGACCAGTACTCTTTAGGGCCAGGACTGGCAAATCCAAGGGTAAAATTTGCTACCAGTTGCCAGCGAGTATTCCTTTTCATTCACCAGACACACTTCCCAGAAAAGAGACAGAAGGCAGTGCCAGCGACACACTTCCTTGGAGATTTTTCAGCAAGGAAAACTTCCTTAAATTAAAAGCTGAGTTTTCTGAGAAACAAAGCAGAAAAGTCTCTGTAAGTAACTTAGGACTTCTTCTTGCAATGTTCTTCATGTCACTTCATATATGGCAAGTAAAAATTACTTTCCAACACTTCCTGTCACCATGAATGTTCTCTGCTGGAGGTGCAAAACCACTGGTCTACCAGTGGCCATCACTCACAGGATCTCAGGCTGAATGGACTCAGCTGGCCTGCCTAGAGCTATAAAGTTCTATGACCCAGACACATGAGTTTGCATTTACTCAAAAATACATCTTTCATGGATGATTCTGTAGCAATACAAGACTGCTTCTCGTGCTTTGTGGCATTAACTCCGTCTTTTGATTTAAAAAAAAACCAGTACTGCATTACACTTAAAATCTGCTCTGGTCACTGTTCTGATAATTAGATATGTGCCACAGCCTGTACTTCACAGGGGTTATCTTCTGTCTTCTGGAAAAAAACAGATTTCAGTCCTGCAGGCACATTAATCACTAGCCATGCAAGCAGTTTAACTAATCAAAATCTGGGTCTTAGAACTGAAGAAATTTAATGAATCGATTTTAGTGCCATTGTGGGCATACCAGGCCACTCCATCATGGTCACCGATGGAACAGGAAGAGAAACTGATACATTTCAGTAACTAGTTACTTAAAGACAGAGTAGAAATGGTATGGCTGTTTTATTCATGGATAGCCACTGCTCAGGGAATTTGAGGCAGCCAGCTGAACAGAAAGTGAGGGTGATTGCTGGGCTAGGTATTCTACCTTATGAATGTGTTCTTAGGAGGTCTGGGAGAACACTTAAGCCAAATTACAGGTGAGGTACAGTGCTGACCTCACGATTACCACAGTATCTCAATGAACAAGATGCTCACCAAATGACGATATAAATACCTCAATGGAATGGAAACAGGAAAAACACAGCAAGCATGAACTTGCCACGCTGAACTTTACAGGAAATACTCTGCATACTTGGACATTGCTTTGCATCAAAGAACCATTGCCTCACAGCCCTTTATCTTACTTGGTCTCACAATAAATTGGTCTCACAATCAAGCGATTACTCAAGATGGTGCCATGACAATGGATGTGAGAGAATGAACAAGTGTATGACCTCACTGCAAGACTGGGTGAAATAGTGGCAGATATTTATCCAGTAGTGGATGTTGCAAAGCAGTAGAGGTGAAAAACAACTCAAGCACAAGTATAAGGAAATTCAATGAAGAAAATGGGTCTTGCAAAGACCCTTACTCAAGGTCAAGTGAGGTCATGAACTGTAGAAAAGGAAGAACCTTTTTCATACAACTCTACTTTCTCAAAGGGCGTGTGTGAGAAACAGAGGTCTCCTTATGAAGTGTGTAGAATTATCTACATTTGGGATCCTGTGCAGTCATAATGCTTTTTATTTAGAAGAGAAGCCATGGTAGTTTTCATGAGCTGGTGAAAGACTACAAAGAACATTCTGTAGAACCTATATGACCTAGACATTTGCAATACCTGTGAGGAACCTATGCAATAGCCCTGTGGTCCCACAGTACGGCACCTAGCCATAGCTAGAGAACCTGCCTACTTGTGTGATGCTGCCTCCCTCTCTGCATTACCAGCTGTTAAATTGTGCAAAAGTAGAATCCAAACACTCTGAACACTGAAAATTAACTGAGAAGTCATTCCAAAGACATAAGACTTGGCAGTTATCATAGCAAATCTCTTTAGCAGGTCTGAAGGCAGACCCTTGCAACATACCCCAGCTACTCTCCCAGGGCCTCACACTGCCCAACATTTTTTTGCATATTGAGCAAAGAAAGAAAAAGGATGACTGGCCTTTTGAATTAACAGATTAAATGCTGCTGTGTTATTAAAAGAGGTGGTGCTTTGATATTGCTTGATGCCTGCTTGTGCTTAAATGCTTATGAAGGCAAAAATGGATGAATCACCCAAATTCCAATAGTGCCTGGACTACTAACAAAATAAGAACTCTGAAGCTGTAAGCAGTCACATTTTGCTAGTGATACAACACAGGACACCAAAAAAGAAGCAATGTTATGACAACTCTAAGACTATAAATCAACTTCTATTAATACAAAGCAAGTTTGCTGCAATTTTTCATTCTCCTGACTTAGAGAAGATCTATTTTTCCGTAGCTACAAAACCCAAGCCAGAAATTTGGAAGGGTTTATTTGGTTTATCCATTCCTCCAGGGCTACTGTGCTTCACACTTTATGCAGACTAGTACATGGGCTTTCAGTTAAGACAGCAGAAAAACATAAATCTAGATTTCTTGCTGGAGTTGTTTCTGTAAATCATCCTCTGCCTCTATCCCATCTAATAACCACCAGGGACATGCAAAAATGACCATATTGCATTTTTATGTTTCACAATCTTTCTCCCCTCTCCCATTCAGTTATCCTTGACTTTCTGAAGTTGTAAGTGCCTAGCAAGAATTACATGTACATCAAAGAGTAACGACAATATGAGAGGATAATTGCAGGTTTAACAAGGAAAGCTAATCACAGCCTTAGCCACATGGAGACCACCAGCTTTTTGTTTTGACATAGCAAAGCCTGATTTTACAGTGGTTGTTTCTACAGCTTACAGAATTTGAAGTCAAGGTGGTGGAGAAAACAATCAATTGCATGACTGTGCTGTTAAAATGTAGTTTTGACAGAGGTGGAATTTCTGAGACTCTACTTCTTTCAGTGCTCATACACTTGCTCTGTACCACGGTAGAGTAAGTTGACGGGCTTTGCTGTCATTTTGTGTAACACTGCAAATAATGTGAAGAGAGGAAAACAGAGAAAATGAGGGCTTTCGGGGAAAGAGCAGTTCAGTTTTTTATTGCAAGGTTAAAATGTTAAAGTATTATAATAAATCATGGTTCTATGACTTGATGCAGTGTCTCTAACAGGACAGGGTACAAAGAAAATCACCCTGTGAGTTCTAAACTGTACTTAGGGATAACAGTTTTTGATTATGTAAGAAACTGCATTCAAAGCAAAAATTCAATGTGGAAATCTAAGACCATCATCTACAATCTTCTTTCTGGTATGATGTAGGGTTGCCATCATCTTATACCATGTTTCTACGCTTTCTCTTTCTTATGCTCAGGAAGTACAAAAAACTAGAAATATCAAGAACAAAAGCTAATTTAGCTATTCTGGACATGATTTCCCAAGGGTAATCCAGGGTCTGGGGAGACTCCACTTCATATCAGAAGATGCTGGGATATCTTAGCACCTTGGTGGATGGGGACTCTGCTCTCATTCATGGACTGCTAACAGGATACGTCACTCCCCATTCCTGCCTGTGAAAAATCCATTCTCAGTGGATGAGCATTCACAAAGTGTGTAAGATTACAAAAGATTATTTTGAAATCTGTAATCATCAGATATTAACAGCTCTGGGCTGTTTGTTCCCAGATATATTCCTTCTGCATGGACCTATCACCCCTGGCATGAGCCTGCTGCTAACTCCTGCTTGCACTGAGATTGTAGTGGTAGGTAAATTGGATAGCCTTTGTAACCTCCTGCACTGCAAAACCCTGATACTCTTTTGTCCATCACTTATGGCTGGTGGTGATGCCCCACAGCACTGCAGCCAGTTCCTGATCACACAGGGCTGCTGCTCCCTGACCAGTGCAGGAGGGCAAAGCTGCTCTGCCAAGGCACCTGTACATTTGCAGGTTTAGAAGCTCTGTAAGACCAAGAGAGTTGAATTTTCCAGGGCAGCAGTGGAACAGTTACCATCTCACAGCTCCACAGAGGTTGTGTGTACTAATGAAGGTTCTTTCCAACTGATAGCTCTACACGGGGAGCTCCATGACCTAGTGCTGAAGCTCCACACTACTGGGGACTGATGCCGTGAGGAATTCACAAGATACAGACAGACTGTGATGGACACCACAAGCTGGGTAAGCCCTGCACAAGGCCCTAGAAGCTGCCTAAGAGCAGTTATAGAGACACTGGTAAATGGTGCATTTGGCTTTTCACGCACCATTACATGTCACCCTGTTTTTGTAATTTTCAATGCAACTTCACACAACAGTGACAATGCAACTAATGAATCAAACACAACCCAGATCAGATGGATTGTAAATTCATGCTGTTATGCACAGTCCAGCAGGAATCATCCTTATATGGCAGGTAGAAAGAGTAACAAAGAAAATTAGCCAACTAATGACCAAAACCTCGAGCACATACCATGTATCCACACACAGAGGTGCAAGCAGTCACACTTGCCCTTGCATGCTAAACACTGCTGGACACACTGTATGCTCATTAAAATACTGGCCAGACTGCTTTATGATTGCTATCCCAGGACTTTAAATGATGGCTGAATTTGAGATGAGCCTTGCAGAAAGAAACTGCTGATGAACAGAGGAGGGAAGTGGAGACAAAGAAAGGGAGTTAGACCTACAGGAGAGATTCTTCTCCTAGAGCAGCCAGAATTAGTTTGACAAGTAGTCACTGTTTCTATGCCAATATTTGCTCTTTCTGTCTGTTGGGGCATTATCTTAGATTATCAGAAAATTATGAAAATTAATGGGAGAAGCATAGCAGCAAAACCTACTTAACATTTTACAGTCACTCATAGCAAATCAAAGGGAAAAACAGAATGTGGACTGTGCTACTTCCTCTCTATGTAATTGGAAGGATCACTGCTTATGGAAGCTCTGGTTGGGGTTTTTTTCCTAGTTGTTAATTTTTAATTTGCTCTCCATTTGCAGTTTAAGACTGCATCAAGTGAATGACCTAGTCTGTATCTTTCATCTGAATGTAAAATAGATCATTCATAAAGTTAAAGAAAAAATTCTAAGGAGATGAGTAACATTAAAAAAAATCATGCCTCAGGGCACTGTGGTCTTCAGTCACAATCCAAGATAGTTATTATTCCAGAAGATGAGTAACACCCTGCAAACTCCTCTCAACATAGCATACAATGCTGACTCATTCTGGGAGGCAGATCACCTTTATTTTTCCTTAATGGTGAATCTGTCAGTCGTGCCAAAAGTGAAGTAAGAGCTTCTGCTCTCTTCTCAGGGATCCTGCAGCTAGCAGTATACACTTTCTCTCTGAATAGTTCCCTTCTCTCTTCACCTGCCTCTTTTTGGGAGAACAAGGTTACCATGGCAAGCGTAATATCTATATTTTCCTAGCAGGAACACAGTAAATCAAATCAATCTGCTGTTGACATCTCTGTCCTCAGATTAATTCCCTGTTGTCTCCCTTTTCTGGCATTTGTGATCAACAAAGGCAGAGATATTTTAGATACCTCTGTTTCTACAGCAATAAGTTACCATCCCACAGGGATACAAACTGGGTGTCCCTAGAAAAAAAATGGCTGTGTGAAGAGGGTGATTGAAGTTGATGAGCCTCAAGGGGGATGGTAGGAATACAGAGGGCTGGTAAAACCGAGGGCAGACCTTCAGGACTACCACAAGTGACCAAGCCTATAATGCAGACTGGGCAGGCAGTTTTTTACCTTGTGTAGATCCCACTCAATTCAGACAACTTTAAAAACAAAGTGGCAGAAAAGCTGAAAACAGAGATAGATGAGTTAATGCTCACACTGAAGTATGAGAAGGAGCAGCATGTACGTGGCTAAACAAAATGCAAAATGGATATTAAAATTTCAATATTTAAAAGAGAGCAATTTATTTGTTATGCAGGATTTCTAGGCAGTTGTTTTCTGTTTCTGCTCAGGACTCGATGGCCTTCTTCATGCTTAACACACCGTTAAGAGGGTGACAGTGACGTCATTCATTGCTGCAGAGGAAATAAAAAGGTCCGAGCTTAGACCTTGGCAGGGAAAACCAGATTTGCACTTAATTTCTAAACAAGTGTTTATTTTAAAAAGTTTGTTGTACTTGAGTGCCAGTCAAGGTCTGACAGGAGGCTGGCAAACTTTTCCCAGACACCTACTCTCTGGACAGATGAAAAGTCAAGGCAGAGCAGAAGGACTGAAAGCACCCAGGTGCTCTCAGCTCCACAATCACGTTACAACCAAACCTCTCTCTGACGCTCTTACTTCCTCTCCAGCACCCGTGCCTGTGCATGCTAAAAGAGGTAAATGTCTCTGCAGCAAGAGCTTCTCGATTTTTGCATTATGTCCATTTAGACAAACTGCTGTGCGTTTGACTTCTGATCAGACCGCTCCTCTGACCCTCAGCACCACTGGTGCTGCTCCAAAATACTCACTTTGGAAAATTTGAGCTAGAAACCCTATTAGTAGCAGGCAAAGTCCGTGACAGAGCTGAAGGTCCGAGCTGCAGTATGCAAAAGGACAAGTCAGGACAGTCTGTGCCTGGCCACGAGCTGTCTGAGATCCGAAAATAAAACATCACCTCATAGGTGTGTGGCTGTGGCTGTGTTTCTTCACACCTGAGACAGTGACAGCACTAAGCTTATGTAAAAAATGCTTATGTAGAAGATGTCTCTGGAGGCAATCTTGAAACCACAACATGCATAAAATAGTTTGTGTGACTATAGCACAGCTAAAGCAAATAAAAAGCAGCAGAAAACCTTGATTTCTTTTTTAGGGTTGTATTTCTTTCCTGGTAAATGACATAGATGACAAAGACCCATAATGTAATTAATCTTACATCTAGGGAGTCACAGAAGTGAAAGAAGGGCACATCTCACTGTGATCACAATTCAGCCTTATTCTATGCTCTAACACCCTTGGGTAATGTGATAAAAGCTCATTTGTTCACCGGTGAGGAAGTCCACAGAGACAAGGGCAGACATGGGGTCCCCAAATCATGCCCTGTTTGGCCCATTCCTGGCCCATCACAGGAGCCACCTGCCACACATTGCAGGATGGAATCTAACAGTGTGATCCAAATGGAAATGCTTTCTCTGGTGCAACTTTCAAACAGAGGGGTATTACTGTCTGTGGGCTTCTGGGACGCCTCATGGGGTGCAAGTGAAGTACATTTTGGCATCGTACAAGTCTTGCAATGAGACTTTTAGGGAAGGAAGCAAAGGTAAGGAAAGAGGGATCTGAGAGGTTTGAGGGAGAGCAGAGAGATTAAAGACAAGGAGGGGCTGTTCATATGTAAACAGTCTGCTGATCATTGTGCTTTGCACCTTGTCAGTGTAGTGTGTCCAGTCTTCTCATTAAACTCAATTTATAACTCTTTTAATGGGTGAGTGGTGTGCAGAGTTAGCACAACTGCTGTGAATGCGTGGCCAGCTTTGCTTCTGCCTGGACCTGGGGCATGGATCTGCTGCAGCCTCACCTCAGCTGGGCTACCAGATTTGCTTCCTTCCTAGCAAAAACAATGTATTGTCTTGAGGAGTTTGAGACATGGTCAGCATGGGGCAGAACAGTACTGAGTAATGACAAAACATAGGCAGCTTTATAGCACACACAACNAACCCCAAACCAAACCAAAAAACCGCAAAACCAACAAACAATCAACAAAAAACTCCAACAACGACAAAAAAGTTCTGCTTCCAGTTCTACACAGCTCATGCATATCATGCATATTTCTCACTGTAAGTTCAGATAAATGCAATGTACATCTCTTTGGGCTGAGATGATTAAGACAAAAAGACGAACATGCTCATCCTTTTTTCTATCTACAAAAAATTTTCCAGTTAGAAATGAAAACAGTACCTGCTTGAGAAAGGGAGACTTTTAAATAATTTGGGGAATTAAAAGATCTTGTCACATAGAAGAATATTCTTAAAACCAGGTGGTTTGGTGGAAAACACAACATCATAACTTTTGAAATAGAGTGTTCAGGTTTCCTCATCTATTGTAAGGCTGAATATGCATATGTTTTTAGTAATATCAGGTCACTCAGTGCATACAAGATGCTATCCCTTTTTTTTTCCAAATGATTTTTTGGCTTGAAAATGCTTTTTTTGGAACACATCGGGGACACAAAGCACATGTGTTTCAGACTGTGGTGTTATAACTTGAGGATGCTGACTATAACTTGAAGGCAATAAACTTGAGTGAAATAAAAAGTAACAGAATTTTCCTTTGGAGATGCTCAGCTGACAAATAGCCTGTGATCACAATGGGTGATAACACCTCAGGTTAGTTTTCAGTGGAGAAAGGAACCTTTGCTATACAGGTGGTTAAAAGTAATTTTTAGGGGACCAAAATTCAGGGAACAGTATCAAACAGGTCACTTAGCACTGCATCTTGTTACAGAAAATCTCGGGAAATGTCCCAGGTGGCTATAACTCAAGTCACTTCTGGCAAATTCTTTACATTCTGCCCTCTAACCTGTCTTGATTTCCCAGCGTTCCTCTAGAGCTCTGAGATATGGCTATTTGTGTTAGTGGAAGATGAGGGTGTCTTGGTGACAGGCTGTCCAGAACACAGCTGGACCCTCACCCACAGCCTCCATGCCCACTACTGCTGTGGGCTAGCATCTGGAGAAGCAGGACAAGGAAGGATTGGTGTGGGCAGCAAGTCCATGGAAAAGAAATCACACTGGAGCAGTGTCTTTTGCCTTCCCACTCCATGCTGCACTGCACTTGAGTATCTTGGCAAAGCCCCAGATGAGACTGTCCTACGTCCTCAGGTGGACGACTACCTTGGGGATATCCTACACCTGAAGAAGAAAAGGTTCTGCCCATCTGGCTACTCTTCATTGGTAGACAAACCCAGATACATGGCAGACCTCTATTAGCCACTTGCCTGACCAGGGAAGGGTTACTGTTCTTCTTTCCTCCTGTCTTTAATGACTGGTGGCCATTTGGCCTTTGCTAAGTATGCACCAGGTATAGACAGGGTCTCTCCTTCAATAGGTTTTGTGGTACTTTGGATTCTTTTTGCTCCCCGACTGCCTACAAACAATCAATGACTGCTAGAAATTATGTCTTCCACCTCTGTTTTTTGTCTCACAAGATTTTCTACTCTGACATTGTTGCCATGAACCACAGACTACCATCACACTCAGCAGTGTGGATTATTCCTTCAGTGCCTTCTCATGGAGATGGACATCTACACTGTTTCAGCAGGGTGTTCAGCAAAAAGGATAAAATGTTGAATCCTCTTTTCCTCTACACCAATCTATTTTCAATTAAACTTGCTTTTTTCTAAACATGAGGTATCCAGCTTCTTGCAAAGAGCATTAGTAACTAATATGTGTCTGTGGTTCCTCATTGCTCCTGGCTCTATGCATTCTTTCTCTGTTCTTTATAGTTTGTTGAGATTATCTGTCTCATGAAAAAGAATACTGTACACATTGCTTCACAGGTGCTTTCAGACGGGGTCACAGAACAGCAGACATAACCTCTGGTCTGGCTTTTTTATACTGTATGGTGGCCACTACTGAGATCTACATGTAGATCTTGGGCATACATCTTCCTCATTTGAAGATATGCGCTTGTCTTTCAGGGCTTGTCTTTCAGGGCTTGTCTTTCAGGGCTATTTCTTACTCTGTACTTCGGAAATCTCTGGTATAGTACTCAGTTGACTGTTTGCAACCATGTCTTCCATTGAGAGGAAAGCTTTGATCCTTTCATTAGCATCTTAAAACAGAGGAGGATTTCTTTTTTTGGTAACCTATTGATGGACATAAAACCTTTTTTGCTGATTCATTTTGACCATGCTCTGCTAAGTATAGTGGCTGCTTGCAGGGCTCTTGCTGAGGGTAGGAAATTCCTACATATGATGACTGAAGATTTAATTGTATTTTTGGCAGTAATATAGATAAGCAAGCGGAGGAACTCTCTGTAACTCATACACACCGGTACACCTCAAGTTTTAAATGAGCTAATGTCTCTCTTGGGAGGCAGTGTCTTTTCGTACACTGGTGGATTGAGTTGGAAAAAGGTGAGCTTTTAAGCCCACCCAGTGGGTCTTCAGGCCTCTACAGCTTCAACAAATTAATAAAATCTCCCAATGTTCTTATACTTTCTGCTGGTGTCCTGAGGGCTTAACTTCACAGAGGTCAGTGTGGCTTTCTACACACGTGGTGGATGTAGCTTGATGTGTGCATGTATACATTAGTGAGCATCTCTTAGCAAGACTGACTGAGCTAACATGACATGAACTTAGCTGTGGTCCCAAGGTTATGGCTGCTGGGTTAATAGTTACAGGTATTGTCCTTGAACACAATAGCATATAAGTATCTAAGGTTGCTTAACTTGTGGTATCTTTTGCCTCCAAATATTGTCAAGACTACTTGCCATCTGTCCTGATTTCTTCATGCTGCAAACAAACCAAGACTATTTTTGAAGGCCTTACTGTTCCACCCCATATATCACTGCTCATAAGCCCAGCAATTCTGTTGACAATCCTCAGGAAATCGGGACCACTCAGTCTGAGGTTTGTGAATTGTCAGCCTGTCTCCTATGTACCTTGTTTACCCCAGTACTCAGACAACTCAGATCATAATATTTATTTAGAGGCATTTATGCAGTCAGCATCAGCCTACTGCCTGCAATATGGATAATAATGAACAGCTTCTAAGATGCCCATAGGTAAGAAAGATCTCAGTTCAGTAATGTGAACAGCTCTGCTCCATTCTTCAAGCTCTTTTCATGCAGTCTTTCTTCCTTCTCTCCATTACTGCCAAGGATCACAGCAGTTGGTAGAAACAAGACACCCTGGGAAACCATGTCATATTTTCTCTTTCTGGCCTGTTTCTGTGCGCTGAAATGGGAGGAACTACAACTGCAGTGAATTTAGACAGTGCCCTGGGTGATTTTGTTGCAGGTCTCACAGCCTAGAAATCTACCCTGGGGCAGTCAGGATAAGGAACAAACAGCTTTCCCTGTGAGTCCAGCATAATGAGTTCTAAAATCTAGCTGAGGCTTCCAGAGCTGGATCCCATCCAGTAACTGTACATCACTGGCGTATCTCACTGGCTGACCCGAGCAATGGGGCTCTGCTTTTCCGATATGGTTCCACACATTCCTATGTAGTGCCTGCCACAATATCCCTTCATGTTCTACACAGCTTGTGTTGGCTTGAAAATACAGACAGGTACAGCGCTTAGGAAAATACCAAAATGTCCCTAGTTAGCATGTTTCAGCTGTAAAGTAACTGAAGTCATATTCTCCAGTTCTTGTAGTCTGAGCTCTTCTCATTTCCTGATGTTTTCCCTAAACAATTCCATGCAGAAACAGCACTCAGTCCCTCAGGAATCCCTGCAGAAAACGTCGTGTATTTGCCTGCTGGGACCTGCTCAGCAAGGCCATGCTCATAAAGGAGGTGTCAGGGAAATTCCTTGAATGACAAACAATTCAAGCAAATAAGAAGAAAATCAAACACAGTGTGTGGACCTTCCCTCCAGCCTGTGCTGCCTCTTACCTATCCTGCAGTGCCTGCAGTCCCCTATTGATGTGATTTTTCCTGGGAAGCTGCTCAGAAAGTCCTGAGCAAAAGGTCTGCCTAACTTTGCCTGGTCATGCTATCAAAAGCAGCTGCCCATACCAATCACATTCTATTTCTAGCATTTCTTTTAGGAAGATGCTCATGACTCATGTCTGCTGACAATAAGAGAAGGGTTCTCCTTTTCCTTAACTAGCACTTACATGGGCAGAAGAGGAAAGCTCGCATGCACTTGAGAAGTGAACTGCTTACCCCTGCCTGTGTGGAGTTAGGCCACAGGACTGGAAACAGAAGTGGGCAGAACTCTCAGGGAGGCATTGTTTCTGGGCATTGGGAAGAAGTACAGCTAGGGACACTACAGGGAATAGGCAGTGCTGGCTGTGCTGAGAATCACACAAGGCCTGGGAACAGCCTGGCTCTTGGCTTCAATTATGAGCAGCAGAACTGCACTTCAGAGACCACTTATCACTGCAATAAATCTTGCTGCTCACTGAGCGCATGCGGAAGCTGAGACATCTGACAGTGAGGAGGGCTCTTGGAGGCAGGAGTTTGGCAGCACAGGCAGGCAGTGGTTTCTACGGAGTTACACACAACTGCCAGTAATGTGACAGAAGCAATACTCTCTGATTAAGCTGCTGTTTACAAGTACTTTCTTTGGGACTGGTGTGCGCAGTGAGAAGAAGAGGATTTAGATGAAGAAATCTCTTTTTAAGCAAAGGACTGAAAAAATATTTAAAACAAATACACATGCTCACAGCTTCTGTCTATGCTGTCCCCCTGCCATTCTCCCCTGAATGCCCCTCCCAGCTTCTCCAGAAAGCTGCTGGCAGGGTGAGCCTTTTCTTTAGTGTGAGGAGCAGGTCTTGCCATGCTCCCATTTTTAATGCTGCATTTGCTGCTGAAAGCGTGAGATGTCAGTCCCTCTCACACCATATCCACACCTGGCTGCTGCACCCAGCAGTGAGTCAGCACCAGATGCTTGCAGGCTTGGGAGTTTCAGCTTCATAAAACTGTAAATCCCTGCAGCTCCACTGGCTACAAGAGCCCTTCAGAGCAACACCAGCTGGAAACCTGCTCCTGTAAATCTCTGGGGATGAAGTGCCCAAGCAGTTCTGCCTCAAAACAGCCCTGCACTGGGGTCTCATTCTTCCAAGTTACTGAGTCCATTTCCACTCCTCCTGAAGCATAAAGGGGTTAGGTAGAAGTGCAAGCCAGGGCTCTTTATTCAGACTGAGAACATAGAGTTCACTTCACCCCTTGTCTAAACAAAAGTCCAAATGAGTGTAAATGAGAGTGAGGAGCTTGCATGCCTGTGTGTAGGGAAGAGGTAGGACTGCAGACTGCTTCTGTCTTTCTGGGAAGAAAATGGCACAAAAAAACCTGCACACACCTAGTTTGGAGACAGACTGAATATCCATTATCCACACACTAGTAAGTCTATTTTTAGCCACTAGGCAATGACATGTTATCTGTCAGTGCAGTGTTCAAAACTCACCCTGTGCCTCTCATTTTCTTTCCCCCTCTCTTCATGTCTTCACCATCCCTCTACCAAACTCTCCCCTTCTGATGGAAACTGGGAGACATTTCACAAAGTTGGTAATGAGAGTCCATCTCCATACAATGAATCATCCAAGGAGTTTTTACCTCTTTTCTTAATGACTTTTCACAACCAGTACATAAAGAGACAATTCTACGATCACATAACACTAAAGTCTTAGGACCCTTTTCTTCTCCTTCCCCTTTGACTTTCCTTTTCTGCTTTCTACACCTTATTTGCACTGCTGGTCTGTATATGGACATAAGCAAGGTTTGAAGCATAAGTTTAAATGAACAATCCTCTGCAATCATACTTAGCAATTAAAATCTGAACCACTGACACTATTTTATTACCATAATGATTTTGTAATTGCATGTGCCTCATGGTATCACAAGTTAAAATGAGATAATGGAACATGAGGGGTTAACGAGAGTGACAGAGCCCTCAGATGAATTGCTAGAGCCAGGGATGAGAGAGGCAGTACACAATCTGCTAAGTGAAGGGGTTTTGCTAAGGGGCTTAGCAGCACACTGTGCCCGAAGTGTTGACATATAGTTACAGGCACGAGAAATTTTTATTCTGCTATGTTTTATGGTATGTCATATGCAAAGACTTACCTCAAATGGTCAGAGGCACCAGAAAGCACTGATAAGATCAGCAAACCAGTGCAAAAACCATATTGTGCTTCCTTTACAAATAAAATCAGGTAAACTCAAGCATTCCAAACAACTACAGAAAACTGGACTCTAACGTGGCTCCTGCCCAGAAATGCTGAGCTAGCAGAGTTACTGACAGCCTTATACATAGCCTCTAAATAAGAGCTGATTTTTCATAACAAACTCTCTAGAACTAATATCTAAAAGAACTCCCCTCATTTCAGAATTCCCTTACTTCCCCTCATATTAGGGTAGAGTCAGCAAGACTACTTCTAACATGACTCCATTTTAACAAAGGTATTTTGCCACTGATCTATACAGCTACTCCAGCTTAGTGCTGTACTCTCAAAAATATTACTCAACTGTGCCAGCAGAAGACTGGCAGTAAAGAACAGTCAGGGCCAGTAATTTCCTCATCTGCTCCAGCTCTGTCCTCAAAATATACAAGGCTGCACTGTCCCTGTGACTTAGAAATAGGCAGATCCCAGCAGGCAAAAGTTGTTCTTGCTGTACTGATTGAGAACTGAAAATATGCCACACCTGGAAATCTCCCCATTTATCTCTGAATTTCAATGAATGTCTGAACACTAAATCATGTTCTTCCAAAGCTAATTTACAACCTCTTTTTGTCTCTGCTCTGGAATGTTGTGGGCAGGGTACTAGTTATCCAAGGCTAACTCACATGTTATGTCACCTAAAAAACTGCAAATAATCATCCTACTCCTGGCTTGTAAGAAACATGCAAGAGCTCTGGTGATGGAGCAGTCTTTAAGGGAGTACATGCAGTAGTCCCCTAAACTCAGTGAACCAGAGGTTCAAGATGCTCAAGGAGAATGGAAAATTATGGTGTTAAAACAGTCTCTGTAGCCCATCAGCAGAAGGAAGGACACACCACAAAGCATTCAAATGAGATTTCTGCTTCTCATTCCCTGAGAACCCAGATTCTCCAATTCTGCTGCACAGTGAGAGGGCAGAAACTGATGTGTTAACTGAGAAATCTCTTATAAATCACAGCCTGGAGATGCTACTGACTAAAAGCATGCTGGCTGTGGTGCTGGTGTACTGCCTCCCTATTTGCCTGCTGTTGAAGTTGGTGCAGAAACAGAGATTTTTCTCTCATTTTATTTTGCAGATCTCACAATAGGAGTTGTGTGCACACAGAGGGCACCACCTGCTGCCCTGCACCACCCACCCCCTCCCCTTTCAGACAGCTGTCTTTGGCAATGTCCACGTGGCATTCTTCATGTCTGGGGTAGGTATTTCTGCAATGGATCAGTTTTCAGCCAAAAACTCAACACCCTAAAACCAAAGAAAACCCCAAAAGCAGTGCTGTAGAAGCAGCAAATTTGAACTTCAGGACAAGGACATGAGACAGCTGATGGGGCGTTACAAAAGCTACTTCACTCATGACTAAGCTGTTTTTTACTTGCTAAGTCTTTTAATATTCATGCAACACTTCTTCCTTCGCATTGCACAGTAAATCACTATTTTTCAAAGCACAATGCCAAAGATTTTGCCCAAGGGAGGGAAGTACAAGAAAATCTGGATTTGTCTGTCTAGTACTATATTTGTTTGTTTGCTTATTTAATGACTGCTTTGCTGTTCACATCTCCTCCTTGATTCCTAGGAAATCTATCCAGCTGTGATGAAGAATATTAACACCTTCCTAAAACATGTGCTTTTCAGCAAAGGCTTTGAGGCTGTCCATGACAGATCCACTGGGCCATTTGGATTAGGAACAGGCGCTGGCAGAGCAGCCTAAAGCCTTGCAACATATAGAGAGGAACAAACCACAGTACAATCATTTGTATGATGGTACCCCATCTGGTTGCAAGGCAGATGTTTGCAGTAACAGAGCTGTGTGATGCTCTTTCTAATGGTGATACTCACTACCAGCTTGACACCCAGGGGTAGCATCTTGGAAAACTCAGAAAGGAGGAAACTAACAGCTCAGCACTAGGCTGAGGCAATGAAACAGGACTCAACTCCTGAATGACTGCAGTTCAGCTAGCTCACTCATACTTTTGTCGTACCCTTGTAATAGAAAGAAACTCACCGCAGGAGTGTTCAAAATCAGTTCTTGCCAGACTACATGTTAGAGGCAGAGCAGGCTGCTTATTTCTAAAACAATCTCCTTTTCTGCATTGGTTTTGATGCAGGGTATGGCCCATGTATTCACATCACCTTCTGACATCACAAAAAACAGCTTCGTTTGTTAGTCCTGTTGCCACCCACTGCCAGGAAACATAATGCACAGTTTTCATAAAACCACAAGCCTTGAGGTAAGTTACAAAAGAAGACAAAAAATATGTATCTATACATCTTTGTTTGTAGGATATGGCCACAAATGAAGCTTAAAAACTAAAGAAAGAAAAACCCCACAGAGAGCAAGAGAACTGGCAACCCATCCTTTCTTGGGAGTCAGGCAGATGTGCTGGGGAGGAACAGGAGGAAAGGGTGTCAGATCTCTGCTGCTGCCACAGCTAGAAAGTAACTTCCTTCTTTCAGCCTCACTTTCCTTTTCCAGAGTATGAGCTATTAAGAATTACAGTACTTGTGATTCCTTCCTCTCAAATCCTGTTCCTGCTTTACATACCACTTTTCTTGTATCTGCAGCTATCCTTATTTCTCTTAGTAAATCTCCAGAGCACCTTTGTTTTTTGCACCTTCCTCTGGGTGCATTCCATCTTGGCTTGGGAAGTTAGTCTCTGCATTTCCCATGTATTTACTGCTCAGATTTGTTCACCCCTGGCTCACTTTCTCAGACTGTGTGTAGAGCTTGCCCGACCTGAGCTTCAGTTTTGGCCTGAAGGTCCTGTGTGGGGATGGAGGACCTGCCTCAGCACCAGGGAAAGCAAAACACCAAAAAGGTACAGACCTCAGCAAAAGTGAGACGCAACTGTGCATATCCAGCTGGCTATGTCATCAGCTTATCTGAAAAATCCCAAAGGGTGCAGATTAGCATGTATGAGATCTGAGACAGGGTACTCTTTGCAGTGGAAAGTCTTCCAGGGAGCACTGACTTGTTGCAAACAGAGCATTTCTGTAGAAATATCTAAATCTCTGTGAAGCTTTCTGCTGGGCTTGGGACAGCAGCCTTTGGAACAAGGGAACGTTAATGTGCTTAGCCAGGGTGTAAAAGACCTGAAGTGGAACAAATCTGCATCACATGGACTGAAATGGATTATATTCACTTTTGAGCTGGTAGTGCTCAGAGCAGCAGAAGAACTGGAAAAGACTGGGTTTCCACGGGGAGCCCAACTGAAACACCTCAGCCAAAGTTCTAAGCAAACCAACAGCACATCAGCATCTTATGGCTTATATTCACAGGTATCTGCCTGTACTCTCAAGAGAGCGGAGGTCTAAAGGCTGCCTTCCCCAGAGTGTGAGACTACAAGACCTGCAGAACACAGGAAGCCTATTTCTAACCCATGACCAGGGCGCTTGGTCACTAATAACCTCCTTTCTCAGTCATGCTCCAAGTTTCATTCTCCACCACTTGAATCCCAAGAGCCGCCCTCTTGATCTCAGGGCTGGTCAGACTGCTTAGTGATGCTGAACTGCAGACAAGACCAATCCTGGTTTATTTTTCTCACATGTAGAACTACCACAACTGTTCCTACAGAACTGCAGGGGAGTCCTTGCAGATGCAGAACACGACTTGTCAGAGGACAACCTAAATGTAACAGTGTGCAGCTGCTCTAAAGAAGCATTTTAATTTCTTTTGACACTGCAGACTAACTTCATTAAGTACGAGGCAGATGAGTCACAGTATTAGACTCTACTGGTGTACTGGTGAAGGAAACACAATGGGACACTGGGAGGAAAACAGCCTTTCTACAATAATTAGACAGTTTCTCTGTTGTGAGTTGAACTGTCTGATATCTTGCCTTCAGATGGATTTTAACAGTAGGTGATCACAGATATCCTTAAGGACCAAAAGATGCTTAACAGCACCCAGCATAACTGGTTTCTGTTGGAATGAAAAAAGTAATGGTTTTCCTCCAAGAGCCTAAGGGCTAACACTCACCTTACTTCTTTCCAACAAAGAGAAAACCAGTACTCCACCATCTATTTCCATTGCCTTCACCTCAATTAGATCTGAGGCAGAACCTCACCAGTATGTGTAGGGGAAGGGAATGTCTGTGCTGTATGACTGAACCTGGAAGGCAAAACCTGAAACACTGACAACTCCCCTGGCAGCAAAAAGGACACAGCACACTTTCCCACCATGCTTTTACTAGACTGAAGTCCGAGTTACATTCCTGTGGATACTGTTATGCACAGTAACCAATGCAGGTGTGGGTCTTGTTCAAGAGAAGCTGGTGTGATTCCCTACTTGCTAGTCCAGAAATGCACCTCAGACAGACTTGCAGCAGAAGCAGTCACCATGAAGAGCTCAGGCCTTCCTAAAGCCCTGCTGACAAGAGAATTTGGATGTAATCCTGTGTGAAGCTTACTTATGAATTTGGGAATTTTCAGACCCTGCATATCTGAAACTATTACTGTAACCTGTAAAATGACAAAGCTGTGATGGAGATCCTCCTGATAAGACCACACCAGGAAAAGATGCTTCTCCAATCACACGCACATGGGCAATGTGAACTGATGGAAAGGATCCCTTCGTCTCCTCCAGCCACTGTGATCAGCATGAGTCCAACATTCTATAGACTCTGACTGCAAGAGGCAGTGAACAGAGAAGGAAAGACATGTTGCCTTCCAAAACTGCAACTAATTACAGGAACTGCAAGGTTTTGTCCTTCTTCTTTCTTTCTTCTCTCTTTTTTTTTTTTTTTTTTTTTTTTAACATAATATCTAACTCTCAGGTGAGACCAAATAATTTCTAGGCATACTTGTGCTATAAAATATTCAAACTCATCAGGCAATCTTCCAGGACTCTGTTACTTACATTTTTATACAGCAAACACACACTGTGAGGGCAAGAGTAAAAAAAACAACTAGTGCAGCTGAATTAGGTAATATTTACCCCTGACATAATAAATTGTCTTAATGATATTGGAACAATGAACACCAATGAGAACATCTTCTTTCTTGTACACTCACTGTGAAATAAGTAGCCATGTCCTGAAAATTATCAAGCTCTGAAAACTTATCAAATGCTTGTTTGAATGACAGAAATTTCATGACAGAACATTGTCCTGAGGAGAGTTTTTCTGCAATATGTTTACAGAAAACTTTGCCAACAAACTGTAAAAACTTTTTAATTTAGTGCTCATCATTAATTGCCAATGCTTATAAAAGAATCTTGAGCATCTTGGTCATGGCACTTTACACTTTCCTACATCTTTAAGCACTTCATTAAAATAACTATAATTAATGAATGCAAAGCAATCTATAGTGGCTGTTGCTGTGCAGATCTAGTGGTAACTGCAGAAGGGAGCAGCTTTTTCATAACCTGAATTTTATTAGGGTATTTTTTTTACTTTTTGCTGCAGAAGCTATGTAGGAGCAGCTGCAGCTCTCCACACTTGAGATGTTTGTGCAGTTATTTGGTTTCTGAAGGACAAAAATATGCTTCTCCTCCTTTATCTTCTGGTGTGGGGAGGTGGAGTGGGTATGGACTTTCACCTAGCTGTGTGCTATGTCCATACTGCTCCTGGTGAAGCCTAGGTCAGAACCTCATCCTGGACAACCTCCGCATGTCTAACCATAAAAAATAACAACTCCCATCATAAGCCTGAGAAAAACAGCAAACATCAAATTTTGCTGAGCCAGTCTGAGCTATCTATTCTCCCTGATTCATGGCCTATTCCCACTATAATATTTGATTTTTGATGTTGGTGCAAGTGAGGATTACAAGAATCAGTATGGCAAGGGATTTATTTCCAGGTAGCCAAACCGATATCTCTGTGCTTCTTCAAAAGCTTTGTACATTTCTCTCTCCCATTCTCACTGCTAGTATATTCTCATAATCAATACATTCATGGAATGAGGTCACTGTGGTAACAGCTTTCTAAAACACATGGAAAAATCCCCATTGCTTTTCTGTGGCATCCCATGGAGAGCAATGTTCACCAAGGCTCTTTCATTTCAATTGCAAATCTGAAATGTGGCAAGTTTTTAGAATTGGTGTGAGATTGCACGTTTAAATGTGATCTAGGGTAAAGCTGCTATAAAACTGGTACTATTATCCTCCCAACACATTCACTGGATTTGTGTTGGTATGGTGGGGGAGGGTGAAAGACTCCTTTTTGTGGCGGTCCCAGATTTTACTGTCACATTTATAACTGAAGGACTCTTAGGCCAGCAATATCAGTGGTCTCTCATCCATCTGCATCAGAGATGCCTTGCTGATTCTCTCCTTGTCACAGGATACACGCATTGTTTTCTGGCACCGTGCTGTTTTCTACCAGTTAACTCCGCAGCAGCCCCTGAAGAATCAGCGCGGATGGAGGAAGTGGTTATATCCAATTAAGGTTTTGTGCTATGCCGGAAGGAGACTTGAGCTTTATTCCTGGCTCTGCTATATGCTTCCACTGCACTGTTAGTGATCAAGGACATTCTCAGATATGGCCACTAATCTCATTTCACTCATTTTTCTGACAGCTGGGGCCTGATCTTTCCAAAACATTGTGCCTTCTGACATCCTGCCGGCATGGACTGAATGGGTAGGAGGAGCCTCAATGTTCCAGGCCCGGGAGAATAAGGGAGAGGCTTTATAAGACTGTAGCACATTTGCAAGTAGTTACACCTTGTCCAGTTTCTCTGGGGAGGGGCAGGAACACCGGCAGAGTTACAGAAGAGGATACACATAGAAGTGGGATGATTCTTTTTTAGCAGGAATTTCCATCTGAGGTTCTCTGACTCAGCCATCTGAACATTTGGCCATGGCCATCCAATAACTCGGCCAAAGAACTCATTTTGTGAATCACATGTAAACAAGTGACACAAACTATTTTATGTGACTCATACTCTCTGAAAAGGCACTGTGTAAACAGTTTATATGGCTAAAAACTATTACAATCTGTCAATTACAGCATGCTATGCAACAGGGCACAAGTGTTCCACGTTTCTGTCATTTGTCACACATTGCTATGGCCTGTGTCACACACTGGCAAAACTCTAAAAGTTGAGAAATTTGGCTATGGTCTTCAAAGTATGAGTGCATAGAAGGAAGTTTCTTCATCAGAAAAGGTTTTAAACAACAGAAGGATGCTGGTTAGCAGGAACAAACAGAATGAGCCAACTACAAACAACATAAGTAGGAATGAATGATTTTACAAAAGGATATTTGAAGCATTATGGATCACAAAAAGGTGGAAAACAACAACGCCTCAGAAATGGTACATCCTATGGCTGCATCAGTAAGTTTCTCTGCAAGACTCCAGTCTGCTCTTTGAAGGAGGACAAATCAGGGAGACTCCAAAGGACAGCAATATTCACCTCAAACATGAGCATCAACATATGAAAGCCTGAACATAAAGGGGTCAATAACCTCAATATCAGAAATGTTTAAATTATATTGTATTCATTTAAACTGTAGATCATTACTCTTGCTTTAGCAGTGTAATGGATGTAATGCCACTGCTGACACAGATCAGTGCTGGCCAAAATCTGACTTTGCAGGGATATAGAGTTTCCCCACCAATGTCAGGCACATGCTGTTTGAATTCACCCTTTCAGAGTTCAAATTCTAAGGCAGTTCAGTGTATGGGAGAGGCTAGTCCCACACCAGACCATCCCTTGTAATTTTCAAGGAAGGTTTTTCAGACAGACAACCTGCTTCTTCTGGTAGAGGGATGTTAATTAACGAATCTTGAGTCACTTGCTGTCTGCAACCTTTAAACTCCTAAGAGCACTAGCACTAGACAATAGATCAGAAAGAGTTCAGAGTGGACTTATAATGAAAGTGAATGTTTTTAGCAAAAATTACCAGTCTGCTTGGGGCAGTTGATAAAACCATTTGGTTGGCTCAGATCTACTTTTCATACTCAGTAGAGGGAGGGTTGTGATAGTTCATGGATATGACTTTCTGTTCAACACAGGACATGCAACTCTTGAGATGGTAGAGGAATTAATGATGAGCAAAAATAATCATGATGCTGGGTTTGGTAAAACATTCTGTGTATGGATCATGGTGCATTTGTGTGCATGTACATATGCATAGAAGCACATGAAATTTTGCATGGGGCTGAGTGGAAAGCAATATTCACAATTAATCAGCCTAAGTGTCATTTGGAGAATGTTGGCAGTTTAATACTAGGGATATAATAGCCACTTCCTGTAGGGAAAAGACTATTAGTGGAGTAATTCCAGAAAGTTTAAAAAATTACACTATGCATTTCTGAAACATTCTAGAGGATTTTAGACATTTGTAACATCATGCATATCTTCTACGAACAACACATATAGGCCTTTTTACATTTTATTCAGCAACACTGGAGACTTTCTAGAACAAGCAAAAGTGAACCAGAAATCTGGCCTGAAGGGCTTATCATAAAGAAAAATGAATTAAAATATATCCAACTGTAACTCAGGAAAAAAAAAAATGTTCTAGTAAAATCTAGACTCCGGAAGATTCCAGGAGTTGTTCTCTACAAAAGGTCATACAGTGCTCAAAAGTCAGGAAATTGGCATGGAAATGAAAATCTTACTTAATGTGATGCACTGAATTCTGGTCTCTTGATTTTTGAACTTTAGCAGCCCAGATTTTCTAAGTATTTTTTGCAATCATCACAATTAGACATTATGAAAAACAACACTACACAAGAAAAAAGTACAGATGCTCATGTAGTATCAGAACCGAGTAGGCTGATAGTTGTTCAAGAAAGCCTTGAGTACTAAGAGCTTTGTGTCTGTATCTGGATGGATTTTACAAGCCACACTCCACTGTTTAAGTGCTATATTGGTGGAATATGTCACTTGGTTCCAAATGACTTCTAAGTTAATTTTTCTGACTGTCAACTGCTCTGAGGTGCTTTTAATTACAAAACAGGTATCTCTAAAGAATAGTTATCTCAATTAAGGTTTACAGATCTGTTGTCAACAGTCATTAGTAATTTTTTACAACAGCTGACCAAATCACAGCCACAATCCAAGTGACAGCTGACACCATCTACACTGGTTGATTTCATAAAAGCAGGAGCTTTTATTGACAATCTAGGTAAATAATGGCAGAACAGATGCTGTGGGGGAAATGTGCTACTGCTGCAAGAGCTGTGGCCCTTATTTCCTCCCTTCTGCAGGCAGAAAGCCAGTAGAAAGCAATGCTGAATTTCATTTTTTACTTGCTGTTCTTTCTGAACAGGGAAAGATTTATTGGGAAGTAGTAGACCAAGGTTACAGCTGCAGAATTTCTTTTTCATGGGGCAGTCCAATCTTTCTGTAATGCACGGACACATCTTCAGTGTGATTTAAATACCTAAATAATGTGGTTGACACCTAAGGAGATTTGCTAAAAATGTCTGACTCTGTTCCTGGAGTAAACTGCATCCATTCTTCCGTGCATGCCTCCATCTTGTACAGTTTTTAGGAGGAAAAAGAGAGAGGAGAAGGAGTGCATTTGTCATATGTCAGCCACAATTCCTTCTGCATAGGGTAATTTCTACGACTTCATCCACTATCAGTGGGCTCCAGCAATTTGCCACAGAAGGAATACCCATCAACAATAGCTGAACATGTATATTCCACAGCTTTGAATGTCAGTCTCACTGCCATTTCTTTGGTCCCTTTCACTGCTCGTTGGGAGAAAGGGGGGGGGGTGGTTTGTGTGGGGTTTGAGTGTCCCAGAGGAGGGGATTTCACACTGGAGTATAGAGAGACTAATTTGCTATAGTCCTCTGGAAGAGTTGCTGTGGATCTGGAGTGTGAGTAATATATGAACTTGCAAAATCAAAGAAGGAGATAGCAATAGTCCTGACAATTTCCAGGTGGGTATTATGTAACAGACAAAAGCCTGTGCCGTGAGGGATTTTGCTCCTGTCCACTCATGCAAAGTCTGCCCTGTGTTCCTTATCTGGGGCAGTACCGGCAGGTTTTGAGGCTGGAGATGTGTCTGGTGGTGGAGAGGGAGGCTGGGCGGAGGAGGGACACAGGGGTCTTGGCATGGAGCAGTTCTCACATTACACAGCATTAACTAAGGGCTGCCACACAAAATGAACCAGCATCTGTGACTTTGTTTTTGCAGGGTTTTTGCATACAATTAGAGACCAAACCAGCAGGCACTGCAGACTAAGCCAGACTGTTGCAGTTACGGGACAGCCTTCTGCTCTCCCTTCTCACATGCCCGTAAGGGAGGAGTCACAAAATTTGTGCATAGCTGGGAAGCACTAGGGTCATCCAACCTACTTGGGAAATGGTTTATTATTGTCCAGGCATGAGGGTTGGCACACAATGTGTTTGCTGAGGCTCAAACCTGCAGCTTTCTGCCTGGTTGCTCTGAATTCCTCTGGCCCTTGGTCCAAAGAACAGTCAAGCCTTGCCACATCCATTATGCCAAAAGGGTGAACATGAAAAGATGATGCCATACTAGCCCCTAGAAAACAGACCCTTGTTGCCCATGTTGCACAGGACAGTGCACCTCTGAATATAGCACTCCTGTGCTTGTGAAGAGAGATAGTTAGTTCTGCCCACCATTCAGATCACAGTCAGCCCCTATGGCAGCACATATGCCTTTTGTGGCACCTAAGTATCTTGGTACAGAGTTCAGATGAGTCCTGCCCCAGGCAACTACTGCATAGCGTGATAATCCAGGCCCTTATGGGATTTCGGAATCTTTCCCTGTTGCCATATGCTCCTGAGGTTGAAAGAACTCTGTTAACGCTAGGAAGACCCTGCACTGTAGGAATGACAAAGCAGTTGTTATGCAGACAAAGGCATTTTATGAGAAGCAATTATGGAGCTGAGCATGTCTGTGTGAGAGGAACTGAGTAAAACATTACTAGGAAAGGTCTGTCATTCCTAAACCTGGCAACACACTGAGAAGGGGAGTGGGAGGTTGTACAAGAATCCTCATTTACTAGAGTGCTCTCTATCTGTCTCTGGAGATTTATGAACCTTGTAACTTGTTCCCTGTTAATGTCTTATACCCCTGAGAAACCCTTTTTGGTCAGAATAAATTATGGCTTCCCCCACCATGGCAAGAACAGCTTGTTATATCACTTTCCAAAAGGACGAGACTGCACCCTGGAAGATGAAACAGCATGGCATTTCTTTTGAAGCAAAAGTAAAATTGGTTATGCTCTGTGTCTGAGGTCTTTTAGTGAAAGAGAAATGAATAATAGATGGTTCTCTGGAAATATTGTTCCAACAGCTCTAACTTGGAATCAGGCAAAGTTAATATTCTAGAAGCTTTCAAGATTATTTTATTTAATCTCTATAACAAGATAGTAATTTTAGCCTACTGAGAAGCCATTGCAACTCTCCCCTTCCCCCTACAAAGACCTTGAATCTGTAAGTGAAAGAAGGTCTTAGCCATGTCCCAAGGCAATAGATAAAGAGCCTTTAGCTTCCCTGTCATTCTCTAGAAGTGTCAGATAACCAGGACATGATATAAGGCATTTCGATTAGGAAACAATATACCACTGAAATGTTTCAGGATGCAAGGAATCTCNGTTTTGATCCACAACATAGTCGCCAGCAATGCAGCCAGAACTGGAAAATGACCAGTCATGATGACTGTCCTTTAAAAAAAGAAAAAAAGAAAAAAAAAACCAAACAAACAAAAAACCAAAACTACCTTGGAAACAGAGATGACGGTAGTTGAGAGACAGACAGTTAACACAAGTATCAGTGACAGCAATGGGACAATAAACCTTGTTTTCAACAGATGATTTTGGTTTTCAGTTGTCAAATCTTTAAGAAAAGGTGAGAAGACAGGGCCATAGCATATAAGGCCACCACCCACAATATCTTGAATCCATGTTTGTCAATTAATTTCCAGATACTAAGATTTAATAGCCATAAAAGGTCACACCAGCCTCAGAGATCTTCCCAACAAAGTAAATAAAAAGAGGTGCTTGGATGTCCCAGTGTGTTTGGTAAAAGCCTGGCAGTCATGCCTAAAATTACAGCTTCATTAATCAGGTTCCAACTCACACATGCACTCTGCCGTAGGAGTAGCTATGAAAGGTGCGTTTTGTCCTAAACACTTTGACTCTTGTGAGAGATCAGCCCCGTCATACCCACCAATTCATCTCAATTGACAAAAACAGCCCACAGTATTTTTCTTCCTGCCCAATCTGAATGCAAAATGGATGTATCATGTGGCAGAGCATCACTTTGGTTGCTGGTAGTTTGTGAGCCAAACAGTTCCTTATTGTTTGGTGTCTAAGAGGTATGAATCATTTTATTTCATGCCTTGAGAACTGCAGCATTCCACAAACTATGCAACCTTGCCCAGTAACAGAAGATACTGATAAGTCTCAGTGCTGCTGTTTCCCTGCCTTACAGTCAACTACTCCTCTTGTATTTACCAAAAAAAGTTTATGATGGATATAAGTTGTGATCTGAGAAGGTGCACAGGCCAGGAAAACATGTAAAAGAAGTAGCAGATCCTGACCCAGAAAACTGAACTACATTAGCATAATCAGACTGAAGAAGGATTAGGACCTCCTCATAGCCTGTGATCCTGAACAACAACCAACCCAGTACACAGCCCTGTCCTGGTACCCTAGCATCAGTCTTCACTTGAGGAACAGCATGCCATTAGCTGTGCGGGCATCTCCAGGTTACTGTTTGAAACCACCATCTTCCCCTAGAAATGCCTGCTCTGGAAGATGAATTTAGAGAAAGGGCTGTCACAAATGTCATGCTCTCAGGGGGATGGGAGACATGGGAACATGATGTGAAGCTCTGTGCAGCACTGTTTAGGGACCGATCACTGACCAGCAGCACTCTCCCCCTCCTGGGCACCCCCTCAAACCATATATTCATTCCAGCTCAGTGCAAATCTCCATTCTGACTGAAAGTAGCCCTGTGCCATTCACAGCATTTCTAAGTGTGAGCCTATACTGTTCATAGAGGAACACTTGTAAGCTGAACTTTAAAGAGCTCTTGGAGATAAGACAGCTAAAAACAACACTTGTCCATTCATTTGCACATCCAGTCCCAGAAAGTTGAGCACCACAGCCTCACCTAGGCAATATACTGGCTTCATATGGCTGGTAAACTCAGTTTCCTCTCTGCTCAGTAGACCACTGGAAAGAGGACCACAAAACAAAGACAAAGCAGAACTTGATCTCCTAACTTTAAAGCTATGCCAAAATCCCTTAACCTTTCCACTTCTCCACCATCACTGATATTGGAGCAGACGCTTGCTGCCTTTCGGTTATCATGTGTTGTACCAAAAAAATTATGATCCCACTGTTGCAGTACATAGGACCACACAGTGTCCCTGCAGTAGGCTTCATGTGCTTCATGTGCTCTGCTCTGCTTCCAGTAATTTCTCTGCAG
This sequence comes from Formicarius rufipectus, assembly GCA_013399695.1. NCBI lineage: Eukaryota > Metazoa > Chordata > Aves > Passeriformes > Formicariidae > Formicarius > Formicarius rufipectus. The sequence goes on along the minus strand of VXAU01005524.1, from coordinate 395,246 downwards.
TTTCAAACTTCAAAATTCTTTCCAGAAGACTTATTTCATTTTCAAGTGGGATTTAAAGTGTTGTTGTTGTGTCCTGGCCTAATTCTGATGCAGCAGAATAATTTGGACCATGGCTGAAAACATGTTTGAGTTTTCGGTAAATAGCACCATAGAAGAGCTGAGCTGAGCTGAGATGTAAAGAGGATATAGCTCTCTGGGGTATCCCAGCAATTGGTCACATGCTGAGTTTGGTATAGGAGATATCACATTCAAACCTTCATTTGACCTCTCTCCTCAAATACAAAGTCTGGCACTGACCCAATCCCATGCATTTGTTCTCTGTACCAAGCTGTCTATCTGTAGCAAACCCTATATTAACATTGGCATTTTCCACTCTGAAGCAACAGTATTAACCTATTTTGGAGCTGATTTCATTCAGGACCCCGGGAATAAAGCACATCTAATGTAATCAGTCTTGTATTTCTAGCTGAGGCAGTGCTTAGATTGCTTTTTACTAATAACAACATCCATACAGAACTAGTATGTATCCCTGCCGCACCGAAAAGTAAGCTGGCAGGAGAAGAAAGGATTGTTCCGGGCAGCATTTCCTCACCTACACAGCAGAAGGCAGAGCTGTTTCAAGCTAAGCAATTAGCCTCAATTTATTATAGTAATGACAATAGTGAAGGGCAAGGCTAAAAAATCATTCTGGACAGGGCTGACAAGCAAGGAGGGGGATTCTGCCAAAGGGATTGTGCTCGAGTCTATGAGTGTGCTATGAGTGTTCAGAGTGCTTACATCCCTTCTTCTGCTGCCCAAAGAGTCTGCCTTTTTGCCTGCTGAGCTGGAGCTATCCTTGTGCTGTACCTATTGGATGCCTGCATCCCCAGGCAGCGCTGTGGGGACTGACTACTCTCCCTTCTGGCCACAGGGCTGGCATTCTGACACCACTGCAGTGATGGGGCAGCAGACCCTTTACAGCTTTTCTTCCTCCCCACAGCTGTGCTTCTCCATCTGGCAGAGTGTGGGCTCCTGCCTCTCCAAACCAAGGAGAAAGACATGGTAACTGCTATACATTGGATAGCAAAAAAAAGAGACTAGGACAGACAGTGCTCAATCAAGGATCATCTGATTTTGCATATGTATGTTCAAAAATTGAAACTAGCCAAGACTGGAAAGAAGAAATCAATCTCCATTAAAAACAAACCAACCAACAAACCAAACCAAAAACAGAAACTAGAAACAAACACAAACAAATAAACAGGCCCTGCAGCTGGTTGAGGGTCAGTCAAAGGGTGAACGACTAGTCTACAACACTCAAGGCTATCATCTTAATGTGATCTCCAAATGTTGGTTAACATGTCAATTATCAAAGTGAAACATACTTTTTTTTTTTTTTTTTTTTTCCCCCCTAGGGAAGAGCTAAAGAAGTCATTAGCTAACAGACTATTACCTTCAATGCCAATGACAGAAAAACAGTCTGACTTGAAATGTCAGGATCTGATTTTATTTACATTTCTTTCATCCACTTTTAGCAATAAATGCCAGAAAGGAATGTCTTTCAACAGTGAAGACATACTGTCTTCCTATGTATTTAAACAATACTTCATTTCACAAACTGGAAATAAACCAAACAAAAACCATGCTTCCAAGAGAAGGACTCTGGAATGATTTTTGCTTTGCTCTATCTTTATGCACACATGTCTGTAAGTATATGTCTACACTTACTACCTTTATTTGTGAATTTTCTACCCTTTCTTCCTGGATTTTCATTAGCACATGCTACCACTTCAAGGGAGGAGAGCTGCTTCTCAGGCTGTGGGACTTCATCCTTGGTGCTGCCAGAGGCTTCCTCTGTGATACAGGCTAAATCACAGAGGCATCTGTAAGAAGGGCTGTTGACACTTAGAGACTATGAATTCACCCAAGCAAGGAAAAACATTTGTAAACTGTCACCTGCAGTGTTATTATTGACTCATACTGTGTAAAATGGAACTGGTGAGTATATTTCCTTAGTTATCTCCCAGCCTTGTGATGGATATGAGTGTAGACTGCTGTCAAAATGTGTTTTGGATGGTTAAGTGGAAGATCACTCTACTATGGTTCTTCCCATTTCATGCCATGCAAACTGGGGTCCTACATGGTCCCACAGCACACTTTGCTGATGCCAGCAGTGATATTGCAAAGCTTACAGCACCAGGCAATAGCAGGCTATGGCAATGCGGGCTAACAGTGCAAAGTCATTGTTACATCTGCAGCAACACCATTCTCTACTTGCAGGCCTAGATATTCCTACACACTGCCATTTTCAAAGGAGAAGGTGATGTGCCTCCCACAGCATGGTTTTCTGTGCCAGATTAGGAATATCTCCCCACATCTTGAAACCTGAACAGTCTCTGAGCATTTTGGTATTGTTCAATGTGCAGTCTAAAGAGCTGGCATGCACTGCAGTGACATTTCAATCACAGTTGCCATTTTCACATCAGACTGAAGCCCATTAGCTGCTAAACCGGCTACTTCCTGGTGCTCAGCTGAAGGAAGCACTTTATTGGGAGTATAATCAATCTTACCACAAAACTCTGGCTGGTACTCTCTCAGGTGATTAAACAGTCACATAGGAGAAAAATGACACAATTCAAGGCTTGCTCTTAACTGACCCAGGACATGAAAAATGAAAAGTGTCATTACATTACTTAGACTCCCTTATATCACCACTCCCAAAAAGGAACCATGAAGTGCAGCCCCTCTGAGATGGACTTGTGCATAATTCAAAACATGAGCTGCCTTAAGGAGCACAACTCTGGATTCAAATCTGCTGAGAATTACAAGCAGCAAAAGCTTGAAGGCTTCTCAAGCAATCAAAAGGGCAGATCACTAACAGTGCGAGAAAATGAAGCACAGGAAAGACTGAGGTTGAGATCACACATGGGAAGTCACAATCTGACAACTTTAAAAGCTCTGTTAACAAGGGAACATCCCCAGAAGCTCATAGTTTTACAAATATCACTTTATTTACGGTCCTTCTGCTACACAGTCTTCTTATGCTTTATAAATACTCACTGTATGGGCTCTCTACAAGAATATAATAGAATGTTTTTAAAAAAAGAATTTAAAACAGATTAAATATTAGATTTCAAACCATCATTCCAAGATTTCAAATTATCACCGCAACATTTCTTCTGTTTTTGCATTCAAGCACAGAGAAGTTGTTCTGCAACTGGAAATGTAGAGAGTATTTCCAAACCTGAATTCACCATGAGGTAAAACAAAGGCTAGTATAGCAGAACTGTCCATTAGTTTTCAGTGAAGACTAAAGTCGGTGTGCAGGTAAAGAGTTGTTTCAAGTAATGATTGTGAATATGAACTGACCCAAAGTCACCAGAGGGAGGGATTTGTATTTGCTCAAGTTTTTCTCTTGATGAGATTTGGATACGAATCAGTCACCTTCGGGTAGCAAGTTACTGTGGTACAATTGGTAACATTACTGGTTGGGACACACATTCCTCTCCTGCAGTTCATGGAGGCTAGTTAACCCCCAACGGAAAAATTCCAGTAGGTGATATTTAAAAGAACTGTGGTTAAGTTCTAGCTTGAATAATCCACTTTCAGCTCAGTCTTGTATGATGCGGATTTCCTGGACAGACCTGAACACTCCAAATATTCTCTTAAGTGACCTGTCATTACACAAAAGTTGTGAGCAAGTTATTCGTCTGATCTTTCTCTATTGACTAACATTTTAAATCTTCCTTTGAAGGGGCAGTATTTACACAACTTGAACAACATTGCAAACATTGCAAACAGTGCTTTTTTAAAAACCGTCCATGAGTTTCTGACAAGTCATCATTTTGGATTAATGATCAGAAAAAATCCTCTGTCATTATGTCATCATCATCACCTGTAAACAAGTAACTTACAAAAATTAAGACATGAATTAAATCTAAGTTAACATCAGACAGTAGTGCTGGTATACCCATTTGTTAAAAATCAATGTGTATTAGCATCCTGTAAGCATCAGTAACAGCCCTGAGAAGACATTACAAATAATCTGCAAAAGCAAAGCATAACCGTGCATTAGTCTGCAACTTTGGGAACCTGCTAGATAGATTAGGGGTAAGTGAGTTTAGAGAGCAAATTCTTCTTTGAATGCTGGCATGCTCTCTGGATCTCAGTCTTGTTCAGGAAACATCAGAATCTTTCTGTGTCTTCTTCGTCTTTAGTCCTCTCCCTTGCTGCCTTTGCCTAGCTAAGTGGCTTCAGGGAACTGATACTTTACTCTGATTCACAGTTAGTAAATCTGCTTCCTGGGCTTGCAACAGTTATCAGAATACACTTACAGAACATATCTTTTTAATTATTCCTCCAAATTAGGAAAAGGGAAAACTAAAACCAATAAACAATCAATTAGCAACAATTAGGAAAATTGCAGGATTTCTTGAAAAGCTAGTTAGATGAGAGGCCTCCATTAATCTCTACAGCATGGCAAATTCAAACACTTGGAGCTATCAATTAAAGAAAGATTGCTAGCCATGTTCTTAAATATTCACATGTTCAAATCCCTTTTTGATGGCTTTACTGACCACATGTCATTTTATAAACCAAAAGGAGAATTTTAAAGGTGTTATTCTGTTAACTGACTTTGAAGAAAAGACTGTGTCCTAATGCATTCATTGGCTTTTTCATCCAGAAACATAGCATTCCTTCGATCATGAAGAGAATGCATACATAGCTGTATGTCCCAAAAATTATGCAGCTGAAGGAATTATCAAAAATTGTTACTAATTATGTTCAAAATCTACCAACACTATCACTAAAAAAATCTCTTAAATGTAGAGCGAGCTGAATAACCTCTGTGAGGCAACTGCTGGAGTCCACTGAAGGATCTTGAATAAAGTGATGGGAGGGAATTCAGTAACAGAAAGACACTTTGCATGGTCTGCTGCACAGGCAGTGCAGTGTCTAGAGGCCTTGGGTGGCTAGAGAAAGAAGGGTGTGAAGGGTACTTCTTCGGATCCCTGTATCAGACGAAGGAAGGAGCCCATACCCAGCATGGACAGATGGTGAAGGATCTGTCCAATAGAGGATCCATTGGAAATGTATAATGGACAGAGTGGACAATTGCAGTCCTAGTCCAGATCCTCAGCAGGTGGAAGAGCTGCTTTGGGATCTGCTGCACATCCCAGGCAGACTGCAGGTATCTGTGGCATTGGGAAACAGATTCTTGCTGCTTGCTTCCCGTGAAAAAAGTATCAGGCCTTCCCTGTTCTCCTGTGCATGATAGGTATAATCACTTCTTCCCAGCTTCTTGGCCCTTTCCTGGCTACTTAATAATGGTCATTTCTTGCAAGTAAGAGCTCAAGCCCCTTCAAACCCCTGTATCAACACAGAAGGAAGTCTTTTGTCTTTCTTCCTATCCTGTGCTCTTTAATTCCTGAAAGTAACAACACGCTCACTACTTTGTTCCCTGACCAGCTCAGACAAGATACATAAGTGACCATTCTTCCATTCCCTTGTGGGGCTCCCTCTCATCCTGGTAAACTTCATTTCCCTTGCTGAGGCAGTATTATTGTCAGACTGCTCACTGTCCTGCCGAGCATGTGTACAGCCAAAGTAAAGCTATCTTGAAAATACAGAGTCTTGAAAATCCTAGCTATCTTGCAATTATTGGTCATTGTGATTTTCTTGATATCATCATGCCCCATTATTCTCATGTCTTGAGGCATGATATGCTTCGGCATAAGGAAACCCTATCAAGATAAGTCCATTCAGCAAACCCACTGTAGGACAGGATCCATTACATAATCAAAGTGTCTTTAAGATGTGTAGACAGGAGCAATGCAGACACTAAAATCTTTCCATCCTACTAATCCATGCACTAAGGCTGTTTCTACTTTTGGAACGAAAAACCAAATGCAGGAGGAGTTGAGATAATAAACTGAACGAAGAGCAAAGTGATGCAATGGGCCTTGGGTCAACTAATCAGGAAATGCCAGCAGGGCACAGATGGAGGAATCTTTGAAAGCATGAGCAGACGTCAAGTGAATAGGGTAACTCTACACAGTTAAAATCATTAAGTCCACCTTCTGTTTATCAAAGAAGTAATGCTGAAAGCATCCTTCAGAGCGGGACAGAATCAGACAGGAAATGAGAGAGCTAGAACTCCTCCAAAAGTGCACACAGTGTTGCCAAGGTTAAGCATTATTTGCTTTTTCTTTTCTCATCTGGCCCTTAGAATTTTTGTTCACCACAGTAAGAAGCAGTATGTAACCCTGAGGGTCAAAGAAACAAGTTCGTGAGGGTCCCTGCCTGTGTAAGTCATAGGTCTTCTGCTCTGACTGGATATTATTACTGATTTATTGCTTAAAATACTGAACAGCCACTGTATCACACAAGGTACTATAGCTGCGAACTACTTCATGAATCTTGAGTACTTCTGAACAGTGATCAAGACACTGAACAGATTTTTTTGTCCTTCACTAGAATTTTGGACTAGTCCATGTATAAGTACTGTATCAAAATTATAGCTCTATTTATCTGAAAAATAAGAAAGCATGAAGAGGATGAAATAATTCAAAGACTGAAAACAATTCCCTCCATGGGGAGAATCATGGAGCTCAGCCTGCCTGTCCTGTCAAAAAGGCTTATCCAAAGCTGAGCTGATTACACTGTATATACACCTCTGTGAGTGGTAAATACATTGCAAGAAAGTGTTTTTCAATCTAGGAGAAAAAGGTGTAAATGAATGAATGGCCAGAATTACAAACATATTTTCAAAGCTTGTCAGAGGTAGTGAGATGGATTTACAATATGAGGAGATATCAAAAGAGGACTTTGAACGATGGAAGAAGACTTATTCACGCTATGAATGAGGATGATTAGTGAATAAGCGGGAATGATAAAAAAGATAGGATTGCTCCTATTGAACTGTTATCAAAATGTTTTATTTAGGTTTTTTTTAATCGTTTTTTCTGTATTGTCCACAGTTCTATAGAGTTGTATTGAAGTGTTCTGATTGGTTGCTATTTGGTGCACTGTGCCTATTCCTTATTTGTTCATGTTCAACCCCTTTATTCCCTATATGTTCATGTCTCCACCTTTATTCTCCCTAGTTGGCTTGTCCACACCTACCCTTTCTCTTGTTTGTAAAGTTCCACCCCTTTTTTCTGGTTGGTTCCACGGCCCCTCTATAAAAGAGGGTGCTGGGGACTCATTAAAGGCTCACCTACCTTGACCTCAGGTGTTTCCAGACTCTTCTTGCCAAACCCCTCCTCTATCCTTGAGATAGCGGACCCTCTCTATAGAGCACAACATCGCACTCTATAAAAGCTGAAGTAAGCAGTTTTATTTAAAATGATGCTGGAATAAGGGATGAGGAAGCCAGTGTCTTGCTCTCAGGCTTTACACCACAACTAGGGGGAGTATGGAAGAAACCTTAGTTAGGATGATACTGTGTCATGCAGGTCATGGACCAGTGCATTTCAGCACTCTGCTGGGTCTTACAGAGCTACAGACCCGAGAACCTTTATGAGAGTGAAAATTAAGGCCACTTCATTCAAGCTGAAAAATAATTATTCTGATTAATTTAGTCTAGGGAAAACCCCAAGTTTCTCTTCTCCAGATGCTGTTCTGGCAGCTTTACACTGGCTTCCAGTTACTGCCTTAGAAGATTCAAGCAATTTTTAGGAACTCAGAGACATTTTTTTTTCCATAAGAGAAAGGCTTTGAATGAGCTTGACACTGGTTTTTTTTGCACTTTGATCTGTCTAATCACATGAATTAATTTACTGTTAAAACCAGTAAAATTCAAATAACTTTCCACAGATATACTAAACTATGTCATGAATCATGCCTAAGATCATGGCTTCATATACTCCTCCCAGTGCCATGTGACTACCAACCCAGTATTGATTTCATCTCAAAACTGAGGTGATACTCATTGCCAAAATAAAAAGCTGTCTGAGTTCTGAGAATGCACTGCCAGCAAGTTTCAGGATGAAACTGAGATATAAAAAAGTGGGGAAGGGGGTAGTGAAAGCATATGTGAAAAAGCTGAATAAATCCTTGTGAGAAGATACATATTGAAATACAGCTTTTGTAACAAAACAATACAGGAGCAAAGGTAATAGATGGATGCTACAATACTACCAATCTTGTCCAGAGCTCAATGGACCTTGCCTCTGCTTTAGCTTGGAGAAGCCTTGAGTAGTGGCCAGACATGTCCCACTGAATTTGTTCCCGCCCATTTTCCCCCAGCTAAACCCTTTTATTTTGTGTCAGTGACTAAGACTCTATTGAAGAAGGGGAGGAGGATGAGAGACTGGATGAGGCAGGTCAGGGTGTAAATAAGCAGTCTTTACACTGCCCCTAAACAATGCATGTCTCCCTTGCCAGTCCTTAACTGCCAAAGAGTGGTCATGCTCAGCCTCTTAGGTTTAATTTGTACCTCCTACCAAGTCTGATACTTCACATAATATTATAAAGTAAGAGATCAAGATGTGATTCACAGTGCTCACTCTCCAGGAAACTGGGCTCCCCGCAGTAAAAATAGTTAAGGTAGCCAGGGTGGCTAATAAGAAACTGCACAAAAGGCAGTGCCTGCTACTTTCCGTGGTCTGCCTGGGGAACAAGAGGGCAAAAGCCTTTAGCAGAAGGTACTCCAAAACCATCTATCCATCTCTGAAGTTACACACCATGACTCAGTCCTTCCTTGATTTCATGTGGCTTGAACGTGACCTGAAGCACAAAGACTCCTGTCTTTGTTTAACTTAGTACCTTGTGACAAAAAAGACAACTTTGAGTCCAAACAGATCTGAATTCCTCAAAGAAAATGATTCTCTCCCCTCAGCCCTTTCTCTTAAGTAGGTAGATCAGGGATTTTCCATTCAGAATTCTTTTATCACCTGCCAGGGCATCTTTCAGGGCTGTCTGCCCATTTCTGAAAGAGAGACAGTGCAGTCTCTGCCCAGGTACTGTCTGCAGCAGATTGGCATCACATGTACTCTCCCTGAACCAGCTGCCTCATTGCATTGCTATTGATTCTGAGTTAGATTTCTGCAGCAAATCTATTGCATTTCCATTAGCAAGATTGCAAATGATGAAAATGCTTGTTTGTATCATTCCAGCTCTGCACCACAATTAACCTGCTACTTAGCCTCTAGCAAACCAAATTCTGCTTTCTCATCTGATGCAGAGAAAGGCTTCTCTGTAACCAAAAGTTAGGCACAGCAAATAAGAGTGTATTCATTTGCAGTGCATTAATAGGAAATAAAACAGCACAATAAGTATAAAAATAGAGTAGATAGAGAATTAGGATAATTTCAGTCTCTTGCATTTGAAATCCAAACCCTGAGTTTTGTAATGATATCAATTATTAATCAGTTTTGCTTAGAAACTTATGATGCAGTACAGCATCACATGTAATTTTATTAAAAGAGTAACAGCCATATACTGTGTATACCTATTGTATTTTGTATACTCTTATATGCATCTGTATATAAATGAGGAGGAAGGGCAAACAGAAGCTCCATGTAGCACAAATATATGACATTGTCAGTGAAGTTTACAAAGCAAAATGAAGTTTTAAAAAATAAATGCAAGTGCAAACTACTGTTTTGTACCAAGAAATTCACACTGTTACTAAGAAAAAATACTTCAGAAAATACTGCTTTTTCTCCACCATGCTCTGCACATGATGTATAGCGCATGAAAGGAAAACCACATCCATGAGATAAATTTAAAAGCCATGAATTTGGGGTGCTTGAAGGAAATACAGGACAGATCAGTAAACCCTGTTGCACGTTAAACAGTAAAACTGTTTCTATGCAATCACTAAGTGATAAAAAGGGAGATAGTAGAGTCATAAAAAGAAATAAAACAATTTAGCTGAAAAAACTGTGATTGCTCAAGACATTTTAAAGACAATGTGAACCAACAAGACTAGGAAGAGGAAGTGTCAGTTATCACTTTAAAAATTTTGATGGACCTGAACTCCCTAAAAATTGCTGCATCTTGTGTATCTCATCCCATCAGTCGCCAGCACAAGTATCTCACAAGTATATAGATCTGTCACAAATACATACATATATATATATATATATATTGGTAAGCCACCACAACTTCTGGAACACAGAAATGCAGACTGGCTGGCTCAGTACAGAGGTACTTGTTGCTTATTAATGGAGGCCCACTTGTGTCTCCTGGGCCTACTGAGATCAGCACCTCTTTATTACACTTCTAAGTTAGGCTCAGAACTTGTCTGGTATCTTAACTGTGACTAATTGTAACTTTCCTATGACTATTATTAATCCACAGGGCACATGAAAGAAAAGTCATGGCTTTCAAAATGAATCCTCATATTATGTAGCAGATATTTAACATAGAAATTAAATTGCAAAGGTAGTCTCCCTGTAGACTCATTGGAGAAACAGAGTTACCCCTGCTACAGTCACTCTGGTAATCTCTTTGGGAAAATCTCTCCCTTTACACTGGACACAAAGCTGAAGACTAACTAGCTTCCTGATGTCGGTGCTTAAGTCAGGTGTATGAAGCAGATCAGCATCAATACTGTATCAAAATTGGAGCAGCATCTGCTTTAAGGTACTCCCACCCTGCATCTTCAAGCTTTGGGGAAAACCCAATCTCTCCTGTGGCCCTGCTCTGCACATAACAGTGAGCACAGAAAAAGCTGGTACATAACCTGTGCTGTATCATCTGTTCTCCCCTCCTGCAAGTACAGTCCCTGGCAGCTCTCTGAGATGTCCCTGACCTTGACATAGTCAGAGGTTGCCAGGCATGAATTCCACCCTTTGGTGTTGTGATGGGTCAGAATTAGACTGTTTCAAGAAAAAGAACAAACACTGCATGAAGCTGCTATGAACAAACTCTAAACTGAAGCCTTCAGTCATAGGACTGCAGCACCTATAACTGGAAGGAGAGGCTCCCCCTAGCCTGCCATCAAGCTACAATATAGACCTTCCCAAATCACTATGTATAAGAGAAAGGACATCAAATGCAGAGCTAAGAACAAACAAGGGAAAATGAAAGATAGAGAAAAAATGCAAGGAATATTTACAGTGTGATACACACACACACAAAAAAAGGTACAGGATAGTTTTCTTTCAATTTTACTCATCTCTAGCTCCAAAAAGCTATAAGAAATTCAGCCATTGTGCCTGGACAACTTTGGAGGGGAGCTGAGACTATTTCCTAGATAATCAACCAGACAAATACCTAGATAAATACCAGGCCTCAGAGGCAACCTTTCAACACCTTTTTCCACTGAAAATGAGAAAGCAGCATCGTTTGCTGATGCTGACCCAGCACATCTGAAGTGGCAGCAGAAATCAGAAATACAAGAAGGGAGCTGTCCTAGTCAGGTGGTTGACAGCAATGCAAAACCCTTTCTCCACTCAGCCACATTTTTCAGATACAGGCCAGCACAAGTGAGATAGGAAGGAGCCCTGCTTACCTCCCAGGTGGCATGCACAGGTCCTGTGCTGCACCAATGCACCCACCTCTGCATGTTACAACCAGCATGGGACACAGTGGGATGGAGATGGAGACATGGTTGTTGATCATCTGCTGGCCACCAGCATAGCATAATGTGTGCAGCTGGCCATCAGCACATGGTACCTGTGGTGTACAGGCACGGTGAAAGTGAAAAGGATGCAGGGGTAGTGTTGCTGTGCTGCCAGGGACATGCACCCTCTGGACACTGCTCTGCTTTTGCTCTGCTCACAGGGAAGCTCATTCCAGCAAAGTCATGCTGTGGTGTCTGCTTCCTGCTCTGCCTCTTACGTGCCCAGTGCCACTTCACCAAGTCTCAAGAGTTGTGCTCCCAAAGCCAAGGGCTGCTTGGGTACCTCTGCCTTGGGGCAGAGCCAACGTGTAGAAGTGTTGTGCTACTTTGGCAGAGCTGTCACCACTGAAAGACAAGTCCTACATGTTCTTTTCTGGGATTTTGGAAGGAAATCTGCTTAAATGGATAGAGAAAGCAATGGGAAGACCTTTAAAAAGGGGAGCGATTGGTTTGCATGTATATAAAAGCAGTTCTTACAGAATGACAGAGTTGAGTCTACTACCTGCCTGGGTAAAAGATGGACTTCTATTTAAATCTGACAGGGTAGGAAAAAGCAAAAATTAGCTCCTAAACTGAGTTAGCACTATTATAATCTGCATGTTTTCTCAGAGGAAGGGAGATCGTAGGTTTGTGTGTCTTATTATTTTCTGCTTGCAATAAAATATTCCCTTGTGTAAATATGCTAAGATTGACAAGCTTCCTAAGTATGGGAATACTTTAAAATATTTGGTTTTCCTTTCTGTTTCAGCAAAGGAAAATTTATATTAAAATACAAAATGTAAACTAAATGGAAAGGAATATTTCTGTCCTGATAAAGAGTGAAGTATAGTAATAGGAGTGAAACCAGTCTTGAATTTAGTACATCAGACACAATTACAAGGATAGTCTCTCTTTTACTTTATCTTCCAGGCTCCAGGATAAAGAAGAATCAATTAGCTCTCTGCAGACTATGACCTTGAAGGGTATGGCTTTAAGGGGAATATGCTGAGTAAGACAGAAAAGAGAAAAGGATTTGGAAACTCATGGAAGGGCTAGATTCAGAAACAGTACATCAACAACAGAATACAAAATGTGTCACTTCTTTTTTATTTCTGCACTGGAAAAAAAATTCAGAACATAAGGGACTTTCTGGGAATAAGTTACCTCACTCTGCCTGAAAAGGAAAAAAGGACACTGAGAAGCAAAAGAAGGGACAATCCAATTTGCAGATGCTACTTTTCAAGCCATGTCACTGAGAATTTTATAGCTGCCAAAGGTATTAAAAAAAAAGTTAGCACTGATGCAATCTGTCAACCTCTCCAACAAATCTTGCTCTACATAAAACACAATGATGTGTTTGAAATGCAGCTGTTTCAAAAACCCCAAGACAGTGCTTTTAGAGCTGTCCAAAAAGTTCTTTTTATGCCTTTTGGAATTCTTAGGCAGACTTTCTGCCGTGTATTTTTCCAGCTATATTTTCTTATTTTTCTTTGCCGAGAATTACAGCTGCTTGCCATCGTCAGAATTATATGCCACAGTTAGAATAAATTCTGTCTACACAACGTTCTCCTTCAGAGCAACCCAAACTTGACCTGCTGCCAATTCTCCCTCTCAGTCTGTAGTTATCTGGAAAACTATGAAGCCTTAAAACACTTTTCTTTTTAGAAAATAAAAGCATTAAATAATAAACAAAACCCCTCAGAAAAACAAAACAAAACAATCAAATCCTCCAAACGAAAAACCAAACCAAAACATAACACACATACACACAGAGATTAAAAAAAAAAGCCAAACCACAAAACAAACCAAACCCACACCAAAACTTAAAAAAAAACCCTCAACCCAATTACCTAACTTATGGACAACAATTTACTTCACAGATGTGAGCAGATCTGAACAAAGATAATGGTTTTTTGTCAGTGACTGCTCAAAAAAATCTCTTCCTCCCCCCACCTCCTCCTTCTTTTACTTCAGAGATGAAGTGAGCACGTTACTGATAAAGGTTTATCTCATATGTGGAAATTGAAGAGGAATTCTTGAGGCAATTTTGCCACCTTATAAAGTAAAAAGTGCTGTCATATATTTAATGTCACAATATTTTCACTACAAAAATGATTTTGTGCATCAACAATGCTAAAAAAAACACGAACCAAAACATGTTGAATAGTTCTATATAATAGCCAAGGTTTTTAATTAAAGCAATATCACAGACAAAGCCCCCTTTCACTTATCAGTACAGCAGTATTTCCCTATTAGAATTGTTTCTATCAGACAAATTACTTTTAATCCAATGGATGATCATCACCATTATCTAAGCAAATGGCAGCAGGGCTTCTGCAGGAATATTAAGGACTTCCTTTTAGTGATTCTGGAACTGCTGTTCAAGATTGACTCCCCGATGAAAAGGATCATTTCTGAAATCACTGTAGTTACACTCACTTTCACTGGCAAGGTGGTTGGCCCAAAATGTTACATCTAATCCAAATGCCACATATCTATACTATGTTCATTGTTAGTGGGGCTAAACTTAGTAGTGACCTGCAAACTTTAGGGCTCCAGAGTGAGGCCCAATATGTATCATCTACAAGGTGGCCAACTTGCAGCATTACAGGGAAGGCATGAGGGAAAATAAATGATATGCGTTCTTGCAAGGAAATTTGCGAGGAATGCAACTGTTCACTCTGATCACTGCAGCTTTTCAAAGGAAACATCAACCATGTGCTCTCAGCACAACGGTATGCTGCCTTCTCTTTTACTAGAGTTGCACAATTGTACACAACTCAGGAATTGTTGCCTTTTGGTAGGTTAAAATTATGAATGTCAAAGAAACGACACTTCAGCAATGCAGCATTTTGATGCTTTATGATCACTACTGAGAAAATAATACAAGTACCCTGGATGTTTTTCGCTTTTAGGATGAGCAAAGACTAATTTGGAAATTGATTCCTCCTGCATCAGCAAGAAAGCTCTCCTGAAACACCCTAGAAAAGGCAGTAAGGCAGTATATGAGAAACAGTATCAACATGAATCATCTCCTAGAGATGGGAAAATACACAGAGAAATATGTGCTTTTCTCTTAGGAGAAAGGGAAAGATAATAAGCTAGATGCTAAATTCATAATTCCCAGTTTCTAACTGGGAATACGCTGTTGCCTTCTCTCACTATTCTGAGTGTTTCAGAAGGATGATAGGGATACTTGCCAGCAACAGATCTCAGGAAGGATGTACCAGATGTGCTCTGTGGGCAAGGCAAAGAAAATGAACATACATGGAAGATCCAGCACAGGACACAAATCAAATTTATAAGAAAAACAGAACATATGGAATAGCTATCAGATAAACAGTAATCACATATTTCCCTACAAGTGGATGCAGAGAAAAGGGTGGTGCTAGCCTTTTACAAAGGTCCTAAACAAAGCCCTCTTTACCCTGCACACTTCAGACCTAAGTTCAGAGGACTTTAGATGCTCTCTCTAGTAGGTAACCCATGCTATACTTGTCTTAGTACACTTAAGCTTTGCATGCCAATCACATACCCTTCTTGCGGACAGTTGCAGAACAACTAAGTGTCTTTTTACTTTTTTTTTTTTTTCTTTTTGGTGGAAGGATTAAAAACCAAAGTAACACACAGCTTTTACTTACAAAGTTTTGGAGCAGTTTGGAGATTGGTTTCTGTTGCTTGTGCCTGAGATGCTGTGGTAGGCTCCAGGGTGGGTGGTGACAGCGAAGGTGCGGCAGAGGACAACAACCCAACATCTAGGATGCGGTTATATAGAGAAGGCTGGAGGAATGGTTTGGAGGGCACAAGTGAGCTGACACTTTGCACTGTCACTTCAGCCTTGCTCTTGGGGCTAGGTACGAAGAATGGTGAGGCATACACCTCTGAAGGCACCCAGGCAGACAGAGCTGTAGGATCCACAGCGCTTTTTGGATCTTGTCCTATCCTCCCAGGGTCAAGGTGGGTAGGAGAGTCATACTCAAAAATCTTGTCCACAAAGACCCACTTGAGGCCAGCAATGCAGAGGCAAAGGCTAAGCAGGCAAGCCAGGATAGGGGCGATGCAGATCTTTTCAGAGTTGAGGCAGCCTTTCAGTCGCTCTGCCTCCAGGCATGCACAGCAGGTCGTGGCAAGGCCTGCTATCCCCTGGACCCTCCTGTCCTCTCCTTGGGTCCCCGGCATGTTTTCCTCATCTGGGAGCCCGTTGAGGGATGCATCAGGGCTCAGCTGGGCTGAGGGACTGGGGAAAGTGTCGGCAGCTACTTCAGACATGTTTAAGCATCAGCTCTCACACAGCTCACCTCCAAAAGGCCTTAACTCTATCACAGTCCATTACTGTGAGACACAGACAAAAAGAGATTGTAGTAATAGTCACAGTGCTCTGCAAAAATCAGAGTGGGAGTCAATAAAAGGTCCAAGCTCAGCAGCGTCATCCAAACTGGGAGAGGAGTAATGCACAGGAAAAATTAGATCCCCCCAGTTCCCCTGCCCCCAGCTCTCTGTCTCTTTGCTTCTTTAAAGCAAGAATAGCTTTGCAATTACCGAGTTCCTGTTTGCTAGCCACTTTTATAATTCCTTAAATGCCTTTGAAGCAATTTCAGTTCTCCGGAAAGAGGGAAAAATATTCCCCGAAAAGCAATCAGAACAAAACAAAATAGGGGGAAGGAGGGTGACAAGATAAAGAAAACAACAAACACTGAACAAACTGACCGGATTAAGTGAACCAGTAGCCCAGAGCGAAAGGCAAGACTCTCACCTTGAGCATCTGAGGCTGGTATCTGCTTAGGCGAGGAAAACAATTGTCATGCGGTAGAAGGAGCAAAAGCAAAACCTGTAACAACAGCGGCAGCGGCAGAAGTGACAGTAGCAGCAGCAGCATCCTGTCGTGTTACAGCAGCAGCTGAAAGAGGCTGAATCATTACAGAGCAGCAGGTGCTCGCTGTATGAGCATCACTGCAAACAATATCATTACACAGAGGTTTGAAAGGAAGAGTGATGCCAAGACGGTGGTAACTCCCTTTCTCTCCCCTCCCTCTTTGTCCTTCTTAAGCGCTCATTCACTTTCCTCCGTTCCCCCACGCCCCGCTCCCCCAGCCCCCTCGCAGCCTGTTTCCCTGCTGTACAGACTCGCTTCTGCTTCCCCTACCCCACCCCCCGCCCTCTGCAGGGCTGCTCTGAGGGAAATCAGTACACCCAGCAACGCAGGATTGTCAGTGACTTCCTATTTTATCCAATTAGAAGGAATAAAGGCCATCAAATCAAAGGGAGGGAGCAGGCAGGAGTTGCACACCCATCCGCTCCCTCTCTCCAGGCAAAGCGTGGCCAAAGGCGGAGGCGGCCATCGATGGCAAAGTCCTCCGGCAAGGACCGGGTGTCGGCGGGAGCTCTTTGCATTGGACTGGGCTCACTCAGTCTGATATTCGATCTCTCCCATGGGGAAGACCTCTTTCCATAAGCAATATCTCCCTGCCTGACACCTAGAGACAGCTTTGCTTTCCGAGCTCCTGAGTAAGTTTTATTCCCTAGGAACAGGGCTAAGATACATCTTAGGTCAAGCAGAGGGAATAAAGAACTCCAAATCATTTCTGCTGTCTTTGGCAAATTTGCATTTAAGTTATTACAGATATGTTTGCATAATTTTTTTTTAAATTCAATTTTCCAGCCTCCGCTCTAAACCCCTCCTCTAAAACAAACAAACAAACAAACAAAACCCAAAGACTTCACACTAAAGTCAGCCTCTGAAAGAACTTTTCAAGAGCCTCCATGTTCCTAGCATATATAGTCACTCCACTTTAAACTAAATTAAAAAAAAGGAAAAATCAAAAAATTTTATTATTTATTAAAGGTTTACACTTTTTTCTTAAATTTGGCTGTCTTTTTGCACCTCTACCAATACCAAGCACAACTATTTCCACCAGGACAGTGTAATACACTGTTAAATCGCAGTCCAGTTAAGATAATCAAAGTAAGAATAGAATCAGATCTATTCCCAGTGTCTTTTGTCTTCCACAGAAAGTACACCTGTGTAACAATACAGACATATGAAAGGCAAGGGCTTATAACACAGTTTCCAGTTCCTTGGACTTAATGAAAACATTTGCATTGAAGATTTTGATGACATGAATCCATCTTTCTCTTTAGTATAAACGGTTGCGGGATGCACAAGAAAACAAAGTATCAAGATTGCTCTGAACTAATTTTTTCAGGTATCTTAGACACATAAAACATGAATTACTTTGTAGTTGTATACTTTTGGTAGTGTTAAAAGAGGCATTTGGCTCTATCCATGTTCTCTCTCTGCTTCTAACTCCCCTACCATTCCAGCCACCCCTTCCATGGGAACACTAGTAACATTCACCTGAAAAAGGTTTATCAAAATCTCAGTGAATCCCACAGTGTTTTCATAGATGCCATGTCAATGACTACTTAATGGATGTCTGATCTCAAAGCTTCCTGTGAAATTGTAGTAGACAATTGAAGTAGTCACAATGCCACTACAATCAAGTGCCTGGAGCATTTACCTTAAGGCACAGACAGTGATAATACTCTCTGGAAGAATGCAAAAAGATAAATCATCATACAATCTAGTCTACATTACCACTAAAGTGTCTGGTTCTTAGGTTAATGATGTGATCAGTAACCTCAGACAGAATGAACGGCTTGCACTGCATATTTACACAGATGGCTTCTCTTATTACAAAGCACATGTTCTCCTTAGCCGGTAATACCTTGCATGAGTGCAGCCTCTATCGAGTATCTCAAAACCTATTTCAAATAGCAGTAACAACACAGCCACTGCAGAAAGTGTAATGTCACAATAGCATTACCATGACAGCTGTGGTGGTCTGAGGGTATGAATGAAAAAGGTTTCAAAAGGATGCACCTTTTTTCAGATTAACTGACAGATCTGGGAAAAACAGACATACTTGTGCCCACACAAACTACTCCTCAGGTGTGAAGCTACAGCATCACTCTTCAAAGCAGAGTGCACGTTGAGAACCAGTTGGCAATATTCTCTCCATAGCACAGATGAGATACTACAGGATCTGAGTAGCTGGCTGATTTTTTGAAATGTCCTTTCTTCTTTATCCATGTCTAATTTTCCCACCTTCCTATTTCCAGTAAGACAATTTTCCCTGCTGACACTTCTCTGAGCTTTTCTTCAATCCACTGCCCCATCCACATCCTTCCTACATTGGTCTTCCTGGCAAACTGCCTGTGTTCAACCTTCCCTAATCTTTGCTACCCTCCATCCTATTAACATTTAACTGCTCTCCCTTAAAGCATGTTTCTTTTTTTGTTCACATCTCTCTGGTGCTGTGATGAACAGAAACGCACGTGGAAACCTTCCACCTTTCTTACATGGATTGTCACAAAGTTAAACGGAACACACACAACGCTGCGGAGCTGGAGAGAGGGCGGGCGTGCTGCCCGCCCGGGGACGCGTCCCGGCGCTCCTCTGCGTGTGAGTGCATCGCTTCACTTCTCACCCCGCTGCCCGGAGGGGCCGTCAGCTCGCACGGACCGACAAAGGGCTCTTCCAAAGGGCTTCTGCCCCGGACCGCCTTGCTAAAAGTGTGCATGGAGGGCATCTCTCCCTGCGTTTTTCACGCCGTCCTCCAACGGCAGGGCCCAGCCTGCCCGCCTCAGCTCCTCCCGGCAGGCAGGCAGGCAGGCAGGCAGGCAGGCAGGCAGGCAGGCAGGCAGGCAGGCAGGCACACCGGCAGGCACACCCGCGTCGGCTCCGCGGCCGCAGCGTGTCCGTGGTCTCTGGCTGCCGGCCAGGCTGCAGTGCCTTATTCCGCTGCGGGTCCCTTCCCCCGCCTCACCTCCAGATCTGGCGCTCAGGCTGCCTGCCTCAGCATCACACAGCTAGCTCTGACTAGACCTCCTCCTCCTCCCCCCCGCCCCAGCCTCGTCTGCCTCCCCAGGGAAGTCTGCAGAGCTGACTTAGCCGCCAAGGAGCTCCGGGGGCTTGCAGCGAGGAGAGCGAGGCGGCACCCTGCCCCTGCCCCCGCTTTCAGAGGTGCCCAGCGGCTCCCGCTACTCGCCGGCCAAGAAGCGAGAAAGGCAGTGCTGAATCATCGGCCAGGCAGCTTCCCTGGCCTCGCTCCACAGGTGGTCAAAGCAAGGGCCAGAACGCAGCCAGCCACGCTGCAGTCCAATATCGCACGGGCCGGCTCCTCTGAGGACCTCTAGGGCAAAATGCAACCCCGGTCTCTTTTTACCGCGTCGGGGTGGGAAAGGGAGTACGCCACCCTCCGTGACGGCTCTCGGGGCTGCAGTAAAGACTGGTTGATGATGGCCTCTCGCTTGGGGTCTGGCATACAGTTTGCTGACTTCAGGGGTTTTTTTGCTCATCTTATTCCCAAAGCAATGCAGAAATACTTTATCCCACAGCTCCAGTTTTGAGCTTTTTACATTTCTGTAGCGACATGCTAGCACTGGCATGCTCTGCTTAAACGTGGATTCTGGCCCTGGCTGGAGGAGACGAGTGCCTGGGAATAGTCAATAACTGGTTCACTGAAAGGGAGATCCTGGAGGAAAACAAGAGGAAGCATGACCTTGCAGGCAACCAAGTTTTACTAGAATATCCCACTGGCAGTAAATACATGAGGATAAAGAAGGAAATTTCTTGCCTGTTCATAATTAAGTTAGCTCCATTTGCAAAAATTTCTTTCTGGTTACCATGTGGCTTGGGCCTCTTAGTTTGAGATTGCACTAATGAAGCTAATCTATGACTAAGATTTGGACTCCTGCCATATGTAAATGACAGGTTGAAACTCAGAGCCCTAGAAAACTCCAATTTTATTTAGTGGAGTCTTTTTGTAAGGAAACAAGTAATTTTTTGCAAAGTGTCACTCCAAAAAGACTCAAGAAGATACACAAAACCAAATACAGCCTTTACCTCCAGTCTATAATGAGAAGAAATGTCTTCTATCTGTTTACCAATTCTATTGGTGCTAAAAGGAGGCAGCCTTCATATTACCAAACTGCAGAGGAGCATTCTCTCTGCTCAACCACAAATATGTGAATAGATATGTGACATGACTGACATCATGCTGCAAACTAGAGCAGCATGTACCATTCAGTCATATCATAATCAGACCTAAACCTGCTGAAAGTTTTGGAAAGCAGGCTTGGTGAATCATTTGAAAGGAAGCCATTGGATTTCTGATATTTATCTGCTTTAAATAAAGTCTCAGTAGTTCACAAGAAGGTTCCCTGAGAATTAACCACTTTCTTGCTACTACTGGGACATTAGGAAATTAAAATATGTCTTCACAGGCTCACACGCCTCCACTGGGTCACAGTTTATGAAAGGATGCTCAGAGGACCATACATCGATGCAGGAAAAGTGATCCCCACACCTTCCCAGACCACTACTCTTCTTTAAGAACATGTTAATTCTTCAGAAAGAAGCAAGCAGCATATATGCAGCATCAATTGTTCCATCATGTCTTTGATTGGACCCCCTTTTTTATGACACATTGAGAAATTAAATGCATTGTAACCAGGAATCTAATAAGAAAAAAGTGCATGTTCATTAAAAAGAGATTGATGAGGAAGATAAAAGGATCTCTTTTTATTGATTGCAC
This sequence comes from Formicarius rufipectus, assembly GCA_013399695.1. Lineage (NCBI taxonomy): Eukaryota > Metazoa > Chordata > Aves > Passeriformes > Formicariidae > Formicarius > Formicarius rufipectus. The sequence goes on along the minus strand of VXAU01005524.1, from coordinate 374,117 downwards.
TTTCTTCAAATTAAATAAGTGCATTATTTAAAGATGGAGGAATGACCCAAAGGCCCAATGAATGACATCAGTGCCAGCAGTCATGGTGTGGGAAGAATGGGCTATCACATATAGTATAAAATGACTCATTTATTAATTCTTCCAGTGTTTCACCAACCTTCCTTCCATAATCCATCTCCCTTGGACTGATGCCAGCACTCTTTGAGTCCTTCCAAAGGCCCTTACTAGGAACATCATATCTCAGCAAACGGCACAAGGAGAAAACTTCATTTTGCTTCTATACTGGTCCTGTCACAGGAACTCTAAATGTTAAAATGGGATGGGCTGTCACCCACACATATACATCTCATTTTTCACCTGATGGAAAGCAAACAGGATATATGTAATAGTGCTGTTTGTGTACCTCTGCCCATTCCCACCACTTTTTTCTCTTAATTTTTTTTAAAATCCTCTGGCCATTTGCAGTCATATGTGACTGAGGAAATGAAAATCAAGACCATAAAAACCAGTAACAACAGTAAAAATACAGACCTTTAAGCACATATGTAGCCCTAGACACGAGGGTAAATATGTCAGTGTCAACATTAATTGATAATAAATAATAATATATAAATTTATGTATTTATATAAGTAATATATAAATAATAATATATAAATATGTCAGTGTCAATTAATTCATTTGGTATAAAGACTGCAGTGAGAAGAGCCCTCTACCCTCAGACAGCACAGGAGATGGGGACATGAAGAAGCTTTACTCTAACCCTCTCGGAAGCCTCAAGCCAAATCAACTAGGTTGGAATGCTGGTGTATCAGAAGCAGGTCCTCACACTAGTGTATTTCTTCAAAATGTCTGAAACTCAGTATACAAACTGCAATGCTTCTGAAAACAGCTGAGAGAGCTCATAGTGCCTCTGTGGCAGTATTTTCTGTATTGACATCACATGTGCACATTTACACCAAGCATTACACCAGGAACATGCTTTTTGTAAGTCCAGTAACTGGCTTGCAGAAACAGTGATTTGAAAAAACAATCAACACAAGCACAAGGACTGTTTTAAGAGATGTATACACTTAAGTAGCTACAGCCAGTAACTAAAACCTGCCATAAAATGGGCTGTTATTTTAGGGGAACTAAAAGGTATTCTGAGTCTTTTCATCTTCAAGTGAAATGTGAGACACTGAGTTTCTTTCATCCTGTTCAAAAGCAGAGCTAGTGGCACTACACAAGACACAGAAATAGGACATCAAACCACAAATGTCAGGGTTTTTCATTAATGGCACTGACTCACTCCCCCAGCCTCTGCTCAGGAGATCAGCCTTGCCACTGTTCAGGATAATGATAATTAGCTCTGCCATGTAGTAAAGGAACATTTAAGTGATGCAGAGACATGTAATATGGTCATCTAAGTTCTTCTGCCTGAGGGCAGAAGCAAATGAACAAATTCCATGTGCAGTTTTCAGGTTTTCTTGTTTTGANTTTGTTTGTTTGTTTGTCTGAGGGCTTGTGTTTTCTCCAGACCTGTCACCTACTTCCCTCTGTCACTAGAGTCTCCAGCAAACCTGCTGGGGTGATTGCAACTGTTTTTTTTTATGGTGTGTCACTGAGCTGGTGTAGCACTATAATCATAGGGCTCAGGTTTGATAACTAACTCCCACCCACCTTAATGCTCAAATGCATTTGAGACACTATGCCTGCATTTGAACCACTTTATTCAGATGGAACAAATTCCCCATAAGTATTCATAGGACACTGGCAATACTGCTACTTGGCACAGGCTCAGCTGTGCAGGGTTTTCTTCTGGTCAGCCTTCATAGCTGCAGTGCCACGGCTGCTGGGGGAATCAGTGGATATTGATAATTTCAGTAAAGGTCCTGAAAACCTTAAATCAAAGGATTATCCCTCTCTCACTGATGCTTGGTTAATAAAATACTTAAATGTACATGGAGTTAAACAAGAGGTGAAATGCCTTCCTGATTAGAGATGGGCTACATCATGTATCTAAGTGCTTTTTTGAATCATAGCCTAATTCAGTAACTGAGAAGGTATTTTGAAGTATAATACTGTGGTTTCATGATAAACAGCTTGGGCAGCAATATTATTCTTTTCCCCGTGTCTCCTTTCTTTGTGCTCCTTTTGTTCTGTCACCTGCACTTAATGTAGTAACATTGTTCATGTGGCGAGACTCTCAACTGACGTTTGTTTTTAAAATAATTTATTTTTTTTTCTAATGGATAATTCCCAACTAATTCCCAGTCTGGCCCTGTAAATATATATAGACTGAAAGAAAGAGGATAGGACTGTGCTCCAGAGGCCCAAAGTTCCTTGATCTTGTTTTCTTACCAAAGACTTTGCACAGTAAGACTGTGACTCAAATCCCTTCCTGAATCTGGGCTTAGCTTAGGAAGAGGCTCCTAGAAGATCTCAAAGAGATACTGATTACCCTGAAAAATCTTTAATTAACTGCACCTTTCTTTTTTTGTATAGACAGAAGTATTTTTGTACCTGCACACATTCCCAAGTGCTGCTGCTTAAATTTCAAGGCATCATATTTTACTCCAATTTAAAGCGTCATTTTTAATATTCTAACAACACATGGTTTTTCATAGACTAACTCTTTAGTATATGCATTTTTGATAGTTTTGCTATTAGAAAACCAGAAGGAAAGAAGTCCCAGACATGGAGCCAGCCTACAGCATAGGAGAATTTCTGTATCATTACATAAACGGGTATCAATGATACTACACTGACATATTGGTGGCTCAGACTTTTTAAGTCTTACAGTTATACATTCAGAATCTGCAAACTTCAAACTTTTGCTTGTAGAAAATGTTAAGCTTCCACCTCAAGATCCAGTTTGCTTAGCAGTTTTCTACAAATACCTCAAAAAAAATGAAGTTAATCTACCTTATCCTAAATCAAGATTTTCATTCAATTACCCTAGTTAGTTTGGCTCTGGTAGTGTCTGTATGTAGCCTGATTATGCTCAAACTAGCAGATTGAGATGTTCACTGCTTAAAACAGACAGGCAACGTGGTATTTTTAAATGCAAAAATTCAATATTAACAAAAGCAACAGCTCTCATCATGTCTCAGAATCCTTGCACCATTGAGAACATTTATTATTTAATGTTTAATATTCTTTCTTAGTGCATTCAGAAAGCCATAGATGCTATGAATCACTCCTTTGGCATTGGCTGGGAAACTTTGTCAATTTCCAGCAAATAATTAAGAAGAATTCAAATAGGTATGACAAAGGAGATTTTATGTCTAGTAATGAGGTTTCAGTAATCTAATCAAATATGCTTTTATTACATAGCTATATTTTGAATGCAAACCTTAGCCTGTCACACCTTTCTCACCCCTGCAGCCAGGTTCTTTTTTGTGCTATATATGGTCTAGCACAAAAGCAAAACTCTCACCTTCTAGAAATCAAAATTTGAATTAGGGTAGTTAACTCCTGTCATACACACGACTTTAATGTTTGTACATCAGGCTGGGTCTTGCCAAGAGCATGAGAGGAAAATGGGAAAGAGAAAACTCTGAAACCTTAAAGAAACCAATCAGCTGTATTTTCCTTTCATTGGTGCAGTTCAAAGCTACAGAGCAGTCTCTGTGCTGCTCCAGACATCAAACAGACCCTTACATCAGGGTAAAATAGGTTTATTACAACTTGTTTGCATTTAACACATGGGCATACAGCAGCACAGGGCAGTATGGGCCAATGCTACTGGATGATCTAATTCCTGTAATGCAAAAAACCTTGAAATGCAGCATCAGAGGCAGTGACAGAACTGACACATATGTGTCAGAATGACTTTATAATTAAAATTTCATTTGAAAGATTATTCCTGAAGCACTTCCTGCATTCAGACTGCAGGTCATGTCCACTGGGGGGTACATTATACATTATACTTGCCAGTGTTTCACCACAGAGGTTGTGGAGTGTCAGCAAGACTACAATAAGAAGATGAAGAAGACAGCCTGTTTTCTTCCTTCTTCTTGAGGCTGCCTAAGGAATAAATGCATTTACTCTGAAAGACTATTTGAAAAGGTGGGCCAGTCAGCCAGGGCTGAAGTCACCCTCTAGTCTGTGTTCTGAGCCAAGCTCATTCAAATTATCATCCAAAGAAAAAGTCAAATGAAATAGAGCTGCCCTCATGTATGAGACTCTAGATATGCTATGTCTGTGGTGGAAATGATGACTATGAAGGTGAGGAAGGGAAACAATCACCTATAGGTTGCAAGAAGAAGAAAACAGCACTTTACATCTTTGCCTTGTTAACACATAGATGAGATGAGTAGTGTCCCTAAATCACTTTCTGATCACGGTCACAGTTTGAAGCCAGAACCGTTAAAATTATACCATTGCTTTAGACATTTGCTTCTGCAAAGATGGGGTCAAGTATCTTGCCAGTGTGCTAAGATTTCAGCCAGCTCAGCCACAACAATAGCAAAGACTTAATACCTGCTTTCACTAGAGGGATGCTTTGCTCTTGCTCAAATCCTGCATATTGCTTAAATGCTGCTTAACTCCAATTAAATTAAAAGCTGCCAAAGCGCAACAAAACCTCTTAATGTTTCTAATGTCACACTAAACACTGTGCCCTCCCTTCAGGGTTTTCAACAAAGGAACAATGTTTTAACAACTTTGCACATGCTAGAGGAGAAAACAAGGAAGTGACCAAAATAGATTCCATTCTAAAGGCGCAAGGTCCACAGGCCAAAGCCCAAGCTCCCATGGATGGACGCGGCTGACACACATTCATGGGTGTAATGTTTCTATTTATCCCAGAAGCTTTTAGCTCAGCTGAGGAAGGAAAAGGCAGGGTGTCTTCAATTTCGGACTCTTTTTCCTCCAAAGAGTGGAAACCGTGTTCCTGCCTCACTGATCAGTTTGAAATGATTCTCTGGAAGCCTTGTTAATAACACTTGAAAAATATGTGAAATTTGGTATATTACATTCTTTCCCTGTGTTAGGCATCACTTCATGGTTTCATCAAGAAAGCAGCCATGCACAGCTGCACAGAACTCACTCTTTGTGACTGCCTTGAAGGACACAATATGACTAAAATTTAATCAATGAACTGAAAAAAATTACATTTTGGCCCGCGTTGCTGAGTATGTGCTAGTAACACTGCACAGTGCAGGTGCGAGTAGACAACACACTTCCTTTGCTACAATAGCCTGCTTAAGCAGTGCTGGTATTATCCCAACTGTGACTATTAGGGTTAGACATTGGCTAATTAAAAACCTATGCAGCTGGGATCTAGTCAGCACTAATAATTAGTTGTATCTGTTTCCACCAACTTCCATCACCCTCAAAATAAAAAAAAAAAAAAAAAAAGAAAAAAAATCTCTGCATGTATGTAATTAGAGGAAACATAATGCATTATTAAAGTATTAATGTGGCTGCGGCAGACAAAAAGTTCAGGTTTACTGCTTGTCAGTGTAGAGGTAAGTTATAGCTACTGGCAACAATCAGCTTGCTGGTGCATTAGGTAATGAGAGTGTTTCCAAGAGTGCCAACTGAAGTTGTTAAAGAATACCAGCTATTTGGAAAAGGCACAGAAGCTGGAAGGAATGATGGGTCTAAATCTATCACTGAGACAGACAACTATGGACAAACCATAAGAATTATACCAGGAACAACTAACTTGTGACAATAAGGTTGTGCATTTATTTTTGATCCATGAATGTGATTATGTTCAAAAGCAATTACACAAGTTGGAAGTCTCCAGAGAAAAGGCAGAGGGGAAAGAGATACAGATACAGTACCATGAGACAAAGCACCCCAAATAAAGATCTTACCAAGCCCTTTTGCTATCAAAACAACTGTGTGCACAGTGAGTTGGAAAAAGGGCACACATGTCCTGTGATTTCAAGGAAAACCAGACAGGTCAGGCCAGAAGTGCTCATTTCCTGGCACACCAAACAATGATCTATAGTTACAGACATGTATCTGTCAAGCTTGTATACATACACTACCACTTAAGAAATGCCTTTCAGATTTAATTTTTAGTTACTTTGGACAATAGATTATGCTGCACAGAAATATGGATACAGAGCTAGAACTCCCGAAAAGTTGGAACAGCGTAAAAATACAGTGTGACTTGAAGAAGTAATAACATTACAGATTACATACATGGATTAAAGTCACGGAAATTAATTCAGATGTGCTTCCCCAGCAGGATGCCTTTGCGTGGTTTCAACTTGAGTCACAATTTCTTTTTCCCTCTCCACAAGGAGTTCCTTTGTTAGTGCTCAATGAAGTGCCTCAATGTAAAAAGCAGCAAGGAGCTGTCCTAAAGTTGAAGATTCCAAAGCTTCTCCCAACAGACTGCTGATGTGTATCTCACAGATTTTGGAGATCCACCAAAGAACCTCTATAAGTAGATTCCCTTCTTAATGTGTCAGAGGAAAGGACCCTGGTCTGCACCCAGAACCAAAGGGCTAGCATAAAATTTGGCACATGCAATGCTAAATCTTTATTATCCCAGATCACTTGCAAGTTAACTAAAAAAGTACTGCAAGAGGGTTGTCACAACACTCACCATTTGGGTTATGGTCCCTCATTTCACCCTGCTGTCCATCAGATCCACCTTAGTAGCTTTTTACCAACAAGGAGCTACTGTTTATTCTTCCCACAAGTAGGGCACAATTGAGAGCAGGGTAAAAACCACTGCAGTCCTGCCTTTGTAGATGACTTTCTATGATTTGAGTGGCAACAGTTAAACACAATCTTTTCAGCTATCCATGGCCACTGACTATTTCTGTACTGAAGACAGGCTTTTTAATACCACTGTGGGGAACTGTACTTGGATGATATGGAGAAATCCTTTGGTAATTATTTGGGCTAATCCTATTAAGAAACAAAGGCTTTCAATTTCTAAAGCAACAACAACAAAAATCCTTTCAGAGAAGGAGCCCACCACTTCAAATTAAATCAACACCCCCTTCCAGTCCAGGATAACCTGATTGTAATTGTACATAAGAAAAGTTGTGTTAACTGAAATGAAAAACTGTTCAAAGTTTGAAGAAGTTTATTTAAAATTTTTAAAATGCATTTGAAATGCCTAAAAATTCAAAAGACACAACTCCATTTCCTTCCTGCATGTATTTTATCTCCAATTTAATAGTCTACAGTTCTACTTGCATATTTTCCAAGTAAGAGACTTTTACAGAATGACATTGTTTTATAAGGATTTTGCCTATGCCCCATATTTATCCTATAAGAGAGGACAGTTTGCTGTTATTTTAATGCTGTGGTACCATTACAGTGGTAGAGTTAACTCTTTCATGTGCTCATCAGAAATTCAGCTAGAGTGTTTAAAATGACAGTAACTTGATTTATTGAGCCATAAGAGGAATTATTTCTCTATGGCTACCAGCCAAACAAGAAATCTTTTAATAAGGCATGTGCTGTCATGGCATTTCCTTTATGAGGGAGGAAAAAAAAAATAGAAGCCAGTTTAAAAAAAAAAAAAGAAAAAGTACCCAGGCACTTAAAATGGGACTAATTTGGTATACAGGCGGACCCTACCATGTGGCTTTGGACACTCAATTCCCTTCTCACACCTAGATCTGTGCACATCTGAAGACAGTCCTCCATTCATTACCCTAGATGGTGCTGGATGAACCAGGATGGCTCCTCAGACCCTTTTACCATGATGGACTTAACCCAAGGGGTTAATAGCAGCTTTTGAGTGTATTTTAAAATAAACTAATATGGTTACTCCTCTTCTACCCAGTGGGAGTTTACTTTCTCTCCTGAGAGCACATTTTCAATACAGACACAGCAGATTGTTTTAGGAAGAACTTACAAGTTCCTCTTCCTGAAGAAAGTCCCTGGCTTTGCAAAAGATTTTGATTAATTTTCTACACCAGATAAATGAATGTCACTGATGCTTTTTTTTTAAAAAATTTTGCAGACAGAGAAGAGGTATCATGTATGCTATATCTTCACAAAAGAAGAGTAGATGCATTTAGTTGATGATGGTAGGTTTTTTTTTTGTTGCTGTTCTTGTGTGTTTTTTTTGTTTTTGTTTTTTGTTTGTTTTTTTTGGTTTTTGGTTGGTTGGTTTTTGTTTTTTTTTTTTTGTTTGTTTTGTTTTGTTTCTGTTTGTTGGTTGGTTGGCTGTGTTTGTTTTTTT
>VXAU01005524.1:184130-365911 GCA_013399695.1 Formicarius rufipectus | reverse complement strand
TTTCTTTCTTTCTTATAACTTTGAGGAAGTGCTGATGATCTAGGAAATTTCTAGGAAATGGACTGAAATGGCAACAACTTCTCATGCTCCATCTTAGTCATCTACAGCATGCTATCTGTCTGTCTGGCTTCCCACTCAGTTAATTGTCATAGTACAACCTTTGGCAACTGTTTGAACTAGTCTTTGTAGGAAATAATTTCAGTTTTGAGGTATCTGAAGTCTTTCTGGGCATTCATTGGAGTGTCTGCATGGGCATTTCAGAATTTATGTGTTGCTCCGTCAGAAAGAAACTGTTGGTCTGAGATTTCCAGCTTGTAATGCACAGTCATACTAATCCTAAGCCATGTGCTTAGGGTTGCTCAGGAAATCTTTTCTCTCATCAGTGTCTTGCTAACATCCTATTGCTAGACTATCTGTCTTTTTTGAGCACAGAAATGTGTCTATGAGACTGTTGCCCTTGTGATACACTTTTGCATTTGCCGATATACATCCCTCAAGTAAAGGATTTAGCAAAATCTAAGCAGGACTGCATAACTGTTAAAGATTCTGCAAAAGATAAAATCAGCGTTTGATGCCTTACCGGCAGCAACCAGCAGTTTACCCTGAGAAGAAGTGTAAAAACATAGGAGAAAGAGATGTTTTGTGGGACGTCTCTTGATTTATTTATCAAATATACAAGTAGCTGCAAGACTTATTTACAGTCTCTCACATAACGGAAACACAGCAAATATTTTCATAAGTGAAGGGAATTATGATCCTAAGTGGTGAGAGAATGTGAGAATATCTGTTAAAAATTATGGTTATCTCAGAAATACATTGCTGCTCTAAGAAATTATTGCATGAGATATGAAAGTCAAGCAACTAACTTTAGACCTGTCTTTTTTGTTCAGCTGTTCTTCTAGTTGAGACCATAGAATCACAGAATCATAGAATCAGCTGGGTTGGAAGAGACTTCTGAGATCATCTGGTCCAACCCTTGATCCAACACCACTGTGATTACTAGATCATGGAACTAAGTGTCACATGCTTAAAAACCTCCAGGGACTGTGAATCCACCACCTCTCTGGGCAGGCTAGTTCAATGCCTGATTACTCTCTCTGTTAAAAAATTTCTCCCTAATATCCAATCTAAACCTCCACTGACAGAGCTTAAGTCTATTGCTGGTTGTCTCAGAGAAGAGACCAATCCCCTCCCTGGCTACAACCTCCTTTTAGGTAGTTGTAGAGTGTAATGAGGTCATGCCTGAGCCTCCTCTTCTTCAGACTAAACAACCCCAGCTCCCTCAGCCTCTCCTCACAAACACTGTTTAGCAAATTGATCCCTTTCCTCTTCCTCACAAGCATTCCTATTTAAACATCTACATTTTCTTGTAGTAACATTATGCATTGCATCTGAAATTGACATGATCATGGAAATTCCCAAAGGAACCTGGAGCAGGGCTCATGTTACTCTTGTTGCACAGGAAATGCAAGGGTTCTGACTCATCCTTCGTCCATAATGAGGAGTCAGATTCATTGCCTTGCTGTGCTGAGGAGGAAATTGCTGCATAATCTCCTTTCACATCTAGACAATCCCCTCTTTGCAAAGAAGGCTAAGCATGCAAATTCTCCTGACATATTTGATGAATTTTTAATCGTAGTGGGTGAAACGACAGGGCTAGGGTGAATGTCAGTGACAGAAGCCTTGTGCTGGCTCCCTGATGAAGATATTGTTTTCCTAGTATGTTCACCCACATATTAATTGTGGGTGATACATAATTAATCTGCTCTGGGACAGATAAACCATGATCAGATCAAACTGTGGCCAGTCTTAAGATCAGTTAGAAGTCTTGAAAAGACTGACACATGGATCCTTCTCATGGTCTGCAAAATGAGACCTTCACTGCCTCCCAGTTCACGACCTTTCATGGTGACAGAGTACCTTCAGCCAGTCAAGACATTCCCTTCCAAATTATAAGCAAAGAGAAGGACCTCTGTGGACATGAAGAGCAGGCCAAGTTATGCCTTTACAGCCTGTCAGGTGATTTTATAGCCCTCTGTGATTACATTTTCCTGTATAGGGAATAGAAACCTCCTTTTTCCATGTAGAAACAGAAAAGAAAAAAAGAATCTGCCATTAAGAAGCACCTATTTGCTTAGGTCCCATTCAGGACAAATTCTTATGGAAATTTTCAGAGATTTGATAGTTGCAAGGAAAATAGGAACATGCATTCCCTTCCTGCACTAACAAAACCAAATACTTCTTAAGCAAGGACTAGTAAGCCTCATGCTTTAGCATATATATTAATAGTTAATCAGAAGAGGGTTCTTCAGATTGATCTTTTCTAGTTACTACAAGTTAACAGTTTTCCATGATGACTAGTTTTGCACCTCCCTCTCCCTTTTTAGCCTTGCCCACAGTTAGTGGACAGTAATCAGCAAAGCACTGATTTACAGTAAAGCACAAACTGGAGACGTGGATTTGATAGGTGGACCACTTGGTGGATAAGGGATAGGCTGGATGGTCACACTCAAAGAGTTGCAGTCAAAGGCTAGATGTCCAAGTGGAGACCGATGACAAGCTGCGTCCCCCAGGGGTTGGTACTGGTACCAGTGCTGTTTAACCTCTTTGTTGGTGACACAGACACTGGGATGGAGGGAACCCCTAGCAAGTTCGCTGACAACACTGAGCTGTGTGGTGTGGTTGATACAATGGAGAGAAGGGATGCCAGGCAGAGGGACCTGGACAGGCTTGAGAGATGGGCCTATGTGAATGAAGTTCAGCAAGGCCAAGTGCAAGTTCCTGCACTCAGGATGGGGCAGCCCAAGCACAAGTACAGGCTGGGAGAAGAATACATTGAGACTAGCAACGAGGAGTAGGAGGTGAGGGTGTTTATGGACTGAAAGCTCAATATGCACACTTGCAGCCCAGAAAGCCAACTGCATCCCAGACTGCACCAGGTCATGCCAGGTGATTCTCTCCCCCTGCTCTGTTCTCATAAGACCTCATCTGGAGTACTGCAATCCACCTCGAGGGCCTGAACACAAGGAAGACACAGTCCAGAGAAGAGATGTTAAGTTGATTGCAGGACTGGAGCACCAATCCTATGAAGACAGGTTGAGAGAGCTGGGACTATGCAGCGTGGAGAAGAGTCCAGGGACCCCTTAAATTAGCCTTCCAGTGCATAAAGTGGGTCTACAAGAAGGCTGAAGAGGGACTCCTTACAAGGGTGTGGTGTGAAAGGACAAGGGGGAATGGCCTTAAAGTGAAAAGGAAGGTTTCATTTAGCTATGAGGAAGAAATTCTCTACTATCAGAGTGGTGAGACACTGCTGTGGGTTGTCCAGAGAAGCTTCCATCTCTAGAACCTCTCAGATGGACAGGTCGGATGGGGTCCTGAGCAACCTGATCTAGTGGAAAGTCTTCCTGCCCATGGAAGGTAGTTGGGACTACTAGTCCCTAGTTGGGACTAGATTATCTTTAAAGTCTCTTCCAATCCAAACATTCTATATTCTGTCAGTCTCTATTCCCACATCAGTCATGTGCAAAACTATTCAAGGTGTCTGAAACGGCACATAAGTCCAGCCACAACATTTCGTTATGTGGCTCACTGCTGTTGTTGTTTCTACTTGATATAGATAAAGGATGGGGAGAGGCAGCAGACCAAGAAGTTTACACTCCACTTACTGGCTTCAGGTTTAATTGTCTGTCATCCATGACTACCCTGGGTCTATAAAGCAGGAGAAGCCCCCTTGCAAAATCACGGGGCACTGGTGACCTCACACTGACGAACTTAATCCAAGGCATAACAGGGTGGTTAGTGGTGGTTGCTATGCAAAAGTGAGAGGGAGCTGGATCCAACAACCAAAGAAGATTACAGAAGAGACAAGAGTACTCAAAAATCTTTCTAGAGAAAAACAGGAGTCAGAAAGGTTGAGTTCCCTCTCATGGTCACACCTTAGGAGGAAACTCATTCAGAAGAGGCATCACCTTTCTGTTGTGTTTTTCCACCCACAAGTCCCTGAGGCACCAATTGGTGTCTGCTGCCTGAGACAGGACATAAGGTTTGGTGGGTACCGGGACTGGTCAGCCTGCCTGCTGATGTCTGTCTGAGTTGCTTCCTCATCCTCTGTGAACATGTGCTGGCAGCATAAATTCTGCCCTGCAACTAACACTGTCTTTTGGAACAGGTCAGCTACCCTTTCTTTCCATGACCAGGCAGAAGAGGTAGAGCAGCATGACTGCTTCACATGTGGTCAGTTTGACTGGCTGGGAGCTGGGACTTCTGTTCAAGATATTTCAGTTTTAACAGGTGGTATTGTGTCCAGAGACTCTGTTCAAAGTTATTTTGAGTGACTTTTTTCTGCAGAGCTACTGAAGGCCAAGACATGATCTGACTAGGATCGACGAAAAAATAGTTCTCAGAGATCAGAAAAGCAAAGCTCTTTATAAACTCACTGGACCATTATCAGTGTTTCTTATAAATGCTGTAATGTACTTTGTCATGCTGACAATTTCCTGTGATAATAAAAGAGGAGATGCCAAGAATATGGCAGTTTTAAGAAATCAGTGGTCAGAGCTGACTGCGACAGAAAATAAGCAGAAGTGCCAGACCACACAGGCATGCATTCCTCTCCTTTCTGCTTAGAGTAGCCTTTCCTGTGCTCTACCAGCCCTTCAATACTAGACTATAGCAGGTGAACTCTAGAGCAACAGGTCTAAACAAGTGATAACCAATTCTCTGCTTGCCTCCCATGTCAGTTAGCTAATGCCCATTTATTCTTAAACAGCTTTTTTAAGAATTCTTTTTTTTCCCTTAAGATATCAAAATTTTCAGCAATCATGAGACAGGTCATCAGCTACAGCTACTCATGCCACACCTTGTTCTGAAAATTTTATAATAGTCAAAATATTTGACTTTTTAAATTTTTTTCTCCATGCAAACAAAATTCTTCATCCAGTACTTCATACATGACACTTTTGGGTTGTTATGAATGGCAATCTCATAACTTACAGGATATTTACAGATACTAAAAGCTATTCCTCAGGATGGAACATCATCCAGAGAAACATATTCTTATCAAACTAAAAGAAAATAATCCCTCCTCTGTACACAGCCTTCCTTGCTGGCCATCTGCTAATAGTGCCCATATGTGATGAAATTCATTTGCACATTTAAATCGAAAAGCTCCATTTGCTTTGCCTGCCTATAAACTGTGCCCTCTTGCTGGGATGAGTATTTGGTCTCTGATGCTTGCATATTATCCAATGAACATAAAATTGCAAATGCAATCCACATACAATTATTTAGAGTTTTACTGCGTATCTTCTACACATAACTCAAGCAGTAAGTACAACAACGTAGCAGCTCTCCAGCTGTCCATTTGGCCAGAAGAATTGGTAAGGTACTGGCATTTAAGTCTCGACCTCGAAAGTGTAATTCACTCACGGTGTTGCTGCCAACACGAGAGGTCACTTACCCATGTGATGCAGGATACCAGTGTGGATAAGACACCAAGAATCCTGTACATCTAACAGAAGCATGTAGCTGGACAGGTTAAGGTAAACAGTAGCTAACTTATGCCTAATTTCCTCTCCCCTAACTTCAGGGAGGCATGTCACCAATGCACAGCCCAAGTGTGCTGGCTGAACACACATGAAGAGGATTTTAGACTTGTATTACCCTCCATGAAGCTTCGGATTGAAGACGATCACTGGTCTGAGTGATCACAGCTACATAGGCATGACTACCAGTCCACCAAAAAAAGATATGAAATCTATGTTCACATCATTCCTTCCTTGGTCCTATGTTAACCTCCTCCGTCCAAAGTGACAAATATTTAAAAGAGTTACCAGCATCTACTCTGCAGATGCAGCTTGCCTAGGAGCCAGGAACAGCATCTGATTCAGAGCTCATTACACCAGAGAACTGAAGCACCAGTACCTCATCAAGACAGACTGACACGCGTTTGAATAAGTAGCATCACTGCTCAAGGCATTTCTTCATCTTTCCTGCAACACTGGTGTTTAAGATTCTTCTGGCCTCCCACAGTCCGAGACAACTGTTATCCTACTGTCTGTCAAGCATTAGTTGTCCCTGTGTCAGCTAATGGGTTTTGTGTAGATCATTAAAATATTCAAGAACTATGCATAGCCTGCAGCTTGTTTTAAGGCAAGTATTTCCCCAGTGGGAAATGGAAGGAAAGAGCCATTCCAGGGAAATAATAAAAGTCATATTAACTGTATAAAAAGTATAGTGCAAGATTAGACTCCAAACCTATTTCATTGTGTGTCCTGTGGGATCACTCCATGTTTGTACTGCTTTAAGTAACACAAAGTATTAAGGAATTCAAAACAATCAAGGCTAGTTTTGGACTTTTTCAGAGTGGAGAAAAGAAGGGGTGGTGGTGGCGTTCAATCAGGTGAAAGCACCAGATATTTAAACCTAGTGTTCTCGCAGAACAATAACTAAACTGTTGATTTAATGCCCGACACCACTGGACACCAGTGCTTGAAAGCTTACAACAGAATTTTAGCTATAACTGAAAGGTCATTCTCTCTCTATAAAAACACAGACATTTAAAGCAAATAAAGTACATGTGATTAGCTCACTTGTAATTTGAGAAGACTAGAGAAAAATTTATGACATTGGCAAATTATGCTACAACATGGCAGAAGTAGATCTAATGATTAGCTTTCTACAATGTAGGTAGCTGTGGCTTTCACAGCTAGATATCTGCATGCAAAATAGATGCTATTGAAAAAATACCCTCGTATTCCTTTCCTGGAGTATGGCTTATCCTTTTCTTTTATAAACCAACCACTGCAGTAATATTCCTCATCAAACTTGCTGACATTTTGGAAAGCTCATCTAAACACCTGTCAGACACTTGACTGTGTTATTAAGAATCATGTTTTGGATAATTGTGAATATTACCAGAAAGAAATCAGTAGTAAAGTTCACATTCCACTTGATAAACCTCAGAAAAATAATGACTGTATTAAATTCTGAAGGGCTATAACCACCCATGTATAAATTATAAACTTTTAGGTAACCTCATGGCATTTGTAAAAGTTTCAGGCTGCAAAGATGTTCCAGACAAATCCTTCCTCACTCAGCATCAATTCTGAACATTTATAGTTCTGCAGCAAGGACCTTTTCTCTGCTGAATAAATGAAACAGAAACAAATGGACAAACAAATGAGCCAAATACTCAAGGTTGAGAAAACAGTTACCTCTTCTGTTGTTGTGGTCTGGAGTATAGTAGGTGTCTCATCTCTCTTTTCAAGAGCAGTGGCTGTGGTTGCTAAACATGGGAGGGCTGGGGTGTAATGTCAGCTACTCTTTGCCCCACTAGTACACTGACATCAGGAAGGCTGTGATGGGAGAGGCAGCCTGACTGCTCAGATGTTCCAACATTGCTCAGTAAAGGGGATGGATCATGCTCTCTGTCCAAGGACAAGTGTGGCCAGGCTACATCTACATCACTGTGGTTCTGCCCTTCATTAAAAGTCATTTATGTGTGTCTTTTTCCAGTTCTCAGTTGTGTAAATTGTGGAAAGGCTGTATCTTAGCCCATCCAAGTGGTGTTTTTATAGTATTCATATGACTTTATGATTAAATTCCTCTGCTATAGTTAAAGGTACCTGGGAGTGTTTGGAGGCCGCATTGTCTGTTGGAATGATAAGGGAGAATTGCTTAGAGTGAAGGAAGCTGGGCTGGGATGGTAGTACCTATACTGCTTTCTGGTAAAGGTCTCAATATGCTTAATCCTTCATATTATATTTAGGTGTCTTGAAAATCAGTAGTTGGCATCACCCAAAATGACACAAGAAAGCATGTTAATGATGAAATGGACCACCACTGTTCTAGCACTCCATCCCACTTCTCTAGCCTCGCTTGACTTAGTACCCTAACCTGTATGATCATCTGTCTTAAATTAGAAATACCCCAGGCTATTTTAGGTTACAACAGAATTGATGCAGTTTGGAAATTGGAAGGCTGTGAAAAGTTTCCTCCCTTGGAAAAAGCAGATCTCTGTAGAAGGGAACACTTGGAATTACTTTCCCAAAGGATCTCAGACAGCTGGACTCCGAGATTAATACAAACTACCAAGGCCTATGAGCTCTGTATATCCATAACATAGTTGAAATGACTAGCATGAAGAGTGGGCAGTCAGGAAAAGAAAACCTCGTGAAGAAATGCAAAAGCCTTTATATACATATATAGTAATTGAAAGAAAATACTGATATCCATCAGACACAATTCATAAAGGACAATTGCTCCAAGGCATAGCTATCTTTTCAAAAAAGACAGAGTGGGTGCTTTGTGGTACTCGCCATGCATTTCCATGCATGGCAGATGCAACTCAAAGTGACTTTCTAGTTGGCTACTGCTAAATATTTAGGACCACTAAAACCTGGAAGGAAGATCACACTATAAAAGGCTGCTTTTTAATTACTGCAGTGACTACAGCAATTCCTTCTCCTTGCTGTACAGGGAGAGAATGTGAAGAATAGCAGAAACCATTACAAACCTGTGAGAACATTTTGATAATGAAAGTCACAGGAGAGACAACTTTCCCATTTTGCATCCAATTAGAAGAGGTGACCAAAAGGCAATTTAGAAGAGATGAGGACATGAAAAATAGGATAATAATTTCTTCCTGAGGGTTTAGCTTGGCTCTCACTGAACTATTACAATACGGCTAGGAGCATAAAAGAAGAGTATTACTTTTAATTTACTTGATAGGAACTGCTATAGTCTACACTGTGTCTCAGCTATAGAGTGCCATTGATTTGTGAATAAGCTAATAAGGGGACATAATGATGGCTTTTCAAAGCCATGCATCCATGAAAAGATCACATCTGTGTGTACAGTACTCTGCCTATAGCTTTTGAAATATCACTTCTGTGATACAGTTTACAATTTTTATATAGTAAACAGTAATTTATCAGAGTGTTATTCTTAAGAAAATAGAAACATTCAAAGCCATACACTTTGCAAAAGTGTAAATAAGTGTACTTTTCTGTTCATCTTTTACCTACTGCTGTGTTACCCTCTGCTTTCATCTTCTAGAAATGGATCCAACTGAATGCTGAGATGCTTCCAGTTATTAAAGTGGTACATACTCTCTGGATTCTTGCTCAAGAATCAAAAAAACCTAGGAGACTAGGCAGATAACTCAGAGGAGTATCTTTCCTTTCACTATTGCTCTCTAAGGAACTTTGTTCCCTCTTCCTGGACAATAGCAACTGTCTTTATGATTGACCAGAACTGCCCAAATTGGAAGCTCAGCATGAAAACGAAGCACTGGACCCAGACTCTTGACTCCTTTATATTTCATTAATTTTGTGTTTCTGCTTCATCACAGACCTCCACTGCCAGACCACAAACTTGAAATGACATTTTATGGACCAGGGCCCTGCTATGCCACAGGGTGTCTCAGTTTACAGCCCATGAAGCCTAAGATCTCCTCTGGGAGAGTGTGAACTAGAAAGCCCAGAGCACTCCATCTAAGAAAGCCCACTGTGTGTGTCTGTGTGTCAAAGAAAGTCCAGCAAGCCTTCAGGCATCATGAAGTAATGTTATTCTGTATCCATGCATACTCACTTTGGCTCCTTCATGCCTTCCTACCAAGAACTGACATTCTTGATTTCAGCATGGATAATGACATTAAATAGATGCATTTTTCTGTCAAGGTTACATATTCTATTTTGTTCACGGACCTCTGCCCAGCTGGTATGACTGCCTGTTGTGTACCTTTATTCAGTAAGAACTACCTTCAGGACTTGGAAGAGAGAAGATTTTCAGAAGGCTGATCCATTACCACAAAGTAATTATTTAATTACTCACCAGAAAGGTTATAGTCAGGAGAGAAAAGGAGTCCTTGGGCACCAGTTTCTGTCACAGTGACAGTACCAGAACCATCCTCCTCTGGAAGACACAGTGACCAAACCACTAAGGTCAAAACACTGGCACATCCTTGTACCTTATGTCCTCCAGTACAGTACAGGCTGTGCTGGCAAATCAGAAAGATGCTCATTTTGGTCTCAGGTGGGCAGTTAGTACATGTCACTTAGGCGTAGTATCAAGAAGTCAGAAAGGCATAAACTACGCTCTCTTAGGAAAGAATGTGCCATGATTAGACCTTCTGGAAGAACTTCAAAGAAATCAGACCTTACCAGCAGTCCCTTGAAGACAAATTCTCATAACTTGCAAGGTCTCAGAAATGGCTCCTGACATACCCAGGATTCCTGAGGAAAGCTAGGGATGGCTGTGAAACCCAGCTGATGAAGCAATTAGCATTGTGGCCTTGGTACAGCTACCTTGTTGCGACAGGCTCCCTCCCTCCACCAGTGAGGACACGGGCAGTTTTTAAAACCCCTTTTTCCTGAAGGATGGGAAGAATTCCTGTTAGAACTTTGGAGAAAAGGAGATGATCCACAAAATGTTAAAGGGAATGAGAGGTGAGCTTGTGAAATTCCTTTAGAAATATTACAAACAACAGAAACATGTGAAGTAGATTTTGTGACTTGTATTCCATCAGAGTAGACTGCCATGTTTGGTAGTGTTTTTATGGTGTAATTCCTGACTTCAGGAAAGCAAATCTTGACATAAACAGATCCAAACCATTGCCTTCACACTTACATGAATATATATAAATATATAAACCCATACATGTATGCATATTTATACATAAAACACTATTTCCTCATCATATACAAATGCTGAGGAAAGTGTTACCTTTACAGATTTATTCTTACATGCACAAATACACTGATAGCTAAAGCCATTGTCTTTTAAACCTTTCCACTCCGGCAGCTGTATTTAAGCTACACAAACTTTTGCACTTTCTCCTTTGTCACTGTTACATCAGTTTCTTCCAATTTTAGCATTGCTTGTACCTACCATTGCCTTTTTTAGCTCTCTGACCTCCTTGAAGGAAGAAAAAAGAAAAAGGAAGAAATCCCAGCACAAAAGTAGTTGACTTTATTCAAGTGATGTTATCTCAGAAGTTTGTTGTACAAATTTCTCAGTGGAATGGCCTAACCCAGCAGAGATTCTCAGTAACAACCCAAGTTCTCTCCTTAGAGGAAAACTGGGGGGACTAAGAGGGCAACTACGGAAAACCCTGTGAGATTAAGTGGATTGGAAGTAGACATTTAATGTCACACCAGCTTTACACTGGGGAATCATGCAAAAGATTGAAAGCTGTGTCTCTGGGAAATGTTACCTATTCACATGAATTTGCCCTATCAGTGAAATTTAAGTACAGGAAACAGGATTTGCCACGCCAGATTAATCGTAAAGGTTCTGAGATTACCACTGCATTGCCCGCTGCCATTAGTGTCCACCATGGAGAATGAAACTGGAACATACTGCAACTGTGGTAGGTTATAACACAGGATTGATACATCTTCACCACTGCTCTTTCAGTAGCATTTCAATGACTAAGAGGTTTATACTCATTTTAGTGTAAACAAGAACTAATTATCTGACCCTGCTCTTACTCACTCACTGTGTCCTTAAAACAAAGGAAAGTCTTCTCTACAGAGATGATTATTCAGAAAAAATAAACCCACTGAAACAGTAAAGCAAAACACATGAGCGGGTATAGTGTTTTGTTTTGACCACTGTCCCACCAAGGCATCAGGTATATGGCTTTCCTGGGGAAGCAGTCCTTCAGTCTATGGAGGGGATGAGTGAAGTGCTGACAACTGAAGACGTTAGACTAACTTATTACAAGAGCAGGGGTTGGGAGTCCTGCTATGCTGGCATAACTCAACCTGAGTAATTGCCTTCACCATTTGAATTCCTCCAGCTTTATAAACTGGTTACAATATTCTCCTCTTTCCATCCTGCCCCAGGTGACTCTACCAGTTACTATCTTGCAAAAAAATTCTGCTCTTTCACCCCAAAATAGCTGCATTTCAGAAACTGCTAAATACATGCTACCAGTGTATTTAGATTTTATGACAAAGCAACAGAACTTTTCTAAAATAAAAGGACTTGAGCACACATTCAGTGGTTAGGCAGTATCCCTTCATTTTTTAAGACCCTTACAATCTGTGGCAGCACTGTCTACCACAGTATCATCTTTGTCTCTCAGACTCCGAGGGAATATTGCAAATTTAGAAATTTATTCTGTGAAATCAGAATAAAATGAAGGCAAACAAAACAATGTAAACTGAATTAATGCAGAAAATCCATATATTCCACTTTATTGCAAGATTATCAGGTCACATTTTATCTTAAAGGAACTTCAATTGAAATAGATCTCTGAAAAAAAGAAAGACTTTCCATCTGTCTTGCTTCCACAAGTTTTGCCCACACACCATAGACAAATGCATTCTTGTAGGCATGTAAGTACCAGTGCATGAGCAGCATTAAAAAAATGGGATAAAGAAATCTAACCGAATCTGAAAAAATCAGATAGCAGGACAACTTGAGTAGTCTATGGACTTGTATAAATGAAGATCACCCTTTAAAAACAGCTTGAAATACCAACAAAATCGGAAGGTCTTCTGAGGTTTAGATAAGTATCCTGAAGGTCACATAAAAAATATGTAATTGGGGGCCCCCAAGCTCTCTGTCTTCCAGAAGCACTGATTCAGGTTTGTATGATTCTGGAAACAATGTTTTGTTCATGTGGACTTCTGTCAGTTAAAAATAAATACAGGGGATGAGAATTGGGTTCACTTTGGGAGATAAAGGAAGGCAGAATCTAGGAGAAATTTAACTTCCTTGTTAACATTTTAGGACATAGATGATTTACTGCCCAGGCTGCTTTCTTCATATATGCAAAAATGTTCTTGTTAAAAATATTCAGTAAACCAGTGACCCTAACATCATGCCATAGAAGGTTTTATTGCTCAGCATGGAACACCTTTATCAAAGCAGTTCAGTACTGTACTTGAGAAAATGTGAGGGGCAAAAAGATTTTGCATGCTTCATTTCTGTGTATTGTACCTGGTCTTCATTTAATATGCAGGCTGGAATCTGTTACTGCATGATGGGAAGATGAAACATTAGATAAATGCCTTGCTGTGCCAGGCTTGGATCTTTTAAGTTAGTAACTCCAGAGAGGAGAGATAAGCAGTCCAAACTGGCATATTTCTTATCCACCTAATCATTCTTCTTAAAACTTCTGAGCAGGGTTTAGAGGCCAGCATGAAAGGCTGTGGCAAAATGAGTCTAAAGTAATGTGTTAGCTAGATGACCAACACTGGGTCTTTCTCTCCAGCCAAATTCTAAACAAACTTCCTCTGTACTCCTCTGTAAAGAGAAGACAGGCAAGGTGGGATCAGTGTTCTACCTGTACTTTATTCATATTCTTGCCTCCAGTTGGTGATCATATCAATGTGCTAGTTAGTGGACAGGAAGAAGCATGTAGCAGAGAAAATGTTCCAAACACATCCAATGCCATGGTTGCTGGATCGCCATCTTGCAAAAGCAAACAAATCTGAACTGAGAACCCTGATATAAGACAACTGGATATGGGACATGAAGAATACATGATATGCCCCAGATCTTTGCTGGAGGAAGTATCTCCACAGACTTTTTATGGAGCTGCCTTTAATGGGCAGCACAAACAAGCATGAGAGTAATACTGCAAGGTGTAACTAAGCAAATGATTCCATCTGTGATGAAGAATTTGGCACATACTCCCACAGACTCTGCCTCTGTGCAACGTCTTAATTTCCTACTGCTGAAAATTATCAGCTTTTGATCCAGTTTAGCCCTCAGGTTTCCAAACTCTTGTTCACAGAACCAGTAAGCTAAGGTGTAGAATCACTCCTGGTTTCTATATCCATACCATGCTGTTGATGGTTCCCACACAGTAGGAATTGTGGATATTGTAGGCAGACTGTATGCCACCACTTCCCTTCTCCAGTGTTATTAGGGGCAGCATTAGCAATCAGTGCCACAGAGTCTTACATTATGAAACATGACACTAAAGTGTGGATGTCCTTCCTCCTCCCTTGGATTACTGACCCCTCAACCAGATTACTAGTCCTTTATGTGTAACTCCGAATGCATCACAGGCTTAGCTTTCTCTTTTATTTAAGAATAGAGGTCCACACTCTCAAAATGGACTGGATTTTGAGGAGTGTAGGTATATGTGCACATAAAAGGGTAGGGACCTTCAGTTTTGGGATGTCAATTGTGGAGTGTCTTACAGAGATGGGATTTTTTCACAAATTTTTGTAACTGAATAGCTGCCTGTCACTGGAACTCCTTAAAAAGCAAAGAATGACACATGCCTGTTCTGTTGTGAAAGCCCTGGGGGAGAAAGCCTACTGAATCATTCTGCTGTTCTCAGGTCTTTCCCAGTGTCTGGCCAACAGTGACAGTACTGGCATATTCTCTAAACATCTGCTATTGTCTGAGAAGTGGAAGGAAACAGTTTATTTTATCTCCTGTGGCAGTTACAAGATTGACAGTGACAAGTGCGAAATGGACGTGTCCCACTGAAAATCAAAATTAAAAGCCCTGAGGAACTTTAGAATAAGTACATGGAACCAATTCCCTCATTGCTCTGTAGCATGTAGACATTCACATCTGTTAGCAATAAACATTGGCTCCCTTCTGCTTTTCCTACCCAGAATAGGGAGCAATATCCAATATTGCCCCTCTCCTACATTACTTATTTTAGTGACTTGAATAGTATTAATCCCATTATGCATCAGTGCTTCTGAGAACAGAACAGAGAGAAACTACTGCTTGAAATTGCTCCAGGAATTATTCCTGCCTATCCTCCTATTAGGCATCAAAGGGGAAAATGCCAAAACCTAGTTCCTCTGACCTTGCTAGCAGAAAGATTTTTAAATAAGGTATCAAATTTCTGTAATACTTTCAACACACACTTCAAATAATCAGACTAACAGGTGAGAAGAAAATCCACAAAAATCCAGAGATACAGCTTTTACGATTCCTCCAGGTGCTGCTACAGTAGCTAACAGATGTGAGTTAAGGGCAGTCATATAAAGCACACACCATATTTTATAGCAGCATCAGTGGAACTCTCAGGGTATTTTGGACCATTGGTCTATCTCACCTGCCATCCTATTCCTAGCAGCTGGCAATAGTTAATGCATTAGGGAAAGGTTAATGCCTCCCACAACCCTGCTGACTTTGTGTGAAGTGACTTTCCCAACTGCTCAAAACCTGGCTGGGTAGATGGTGTATTTGATTCTAGTAAAGAGCTGGAAGGGTGACAGTGTATAGGATTATGGCTGTAATGCATGGTTCCCTGAGAAGCATCACTGTGGAGGAAGAAAGGAGATAACTTTCCTCACCAGTACCCCAGCAAGTCCTGTGATAAGCAGAGAGACAAGATCTCTTTCCCAGGAAGGGGAACCATTTCTGGTTTTCTGTCTCAGCTGAGGGAAGACACACAAAAAGGTGTCCTCAACCTTCCTTATTGTCTTCCTTAGGGTAGTGGGGCACAGGAGAAAGAGCCCAGGGTACTGTAACATCCACTAGCTGGCATGCAGATGAAGGGGAATGCACTGCAACCGAGGACGGCTGGGCCTGATGGTGTTCCAGCAATCCCAGGGCCAGGGGCTATGGAGGCAGAGGAAACAGTGTTTGAAGCCATACATTATCTGGGAAGGGTAGGGCAGGGAATACCAGGTAGGAAACACTGGTGAAGTTTTCTCCTTCTTTTCCCTGCCCAAATGTACACTTTTACCTCTCTGAAGGAAGGGGTTTAGATCTCAATACACAAATAAGAATATGTGTCTGAGAGTTCTAATAATATATAACAAATAACAATTGTCCCTGTAATGCAGGAATCCCACCCAGTCACTCCTTATCTCTAAATACAGGTTTAGATAGAAGCACTTTTTTTTTTTTTCCTGATAGTGAGAAATGGACTTTAGGGTCTTGCCAGCAATAATTTAAATAACTTGCATATACTTACAGGAGGAAGTGTTTATTCCTTCTGTTGAAGCTTGTATCCTAAGCATGGGTTCTGCAACACACAGAAGTAGCAATAAAGTTGTAAGAATATAGCCACAGCTACAGTATTCTACTGGAGGAACCCAAACACTTTCCCCAGAAGAACTATTTTTTTCCCCCCACTTTTTTTCCTCAGTAGTCAGAAACCCAACAAAGGCAGAGAAAAAAAATGAGATAGCTTGAGAAAGAAAAGAACTTCAAAGCTGGTTCAGCATGTCCTAGGCACACTGTGAATAATCAATTACAGCAAAAATGCTCCATAGTCTTGGGAGGGAAGGCCAGGAGAAAACTGGCGAAGAAGTAAAATATTCAGCTGTTTGTGACAGCGTCAGAGGAAAGTGGAAAGCAGTAGGTCCTGAAGCTCCATGTGCTGACCCAGAAAGCACTAGCTTCTTTTCATCTTCTCATATAACTTCAAATGAACAGTCAGGCATTTGGATCTATCACAACCACAGTTAAAGATCGTTTTGGCTTGAAAGAGAGGAGGGTTCATGAGCTCTCTGCAGAGAGCTGTAGGTTGAATGAGAGCAGCACAGATTTCAGACCAAACTGGGAGACAACACCAGCCCCCAAAGTGATTACAAAGAAAGAAAAAGAAGCATTCTCAGGATGGTAAATAATCTTGTAGGACAGTTGAAGAAAATGGACCTCAATACAAATCACACAAAGGAAGCACTCAGAAAAGTTTACAGAAGAAGGAGGGAGCTTAAAGCTAGGTCTGAACCCCCTGAACTGTAGGAACCTGAACCACACAGCAAATCAAAGTCATGCACTTGGGTGGCTTCTCAGGCTTTAACTGCTCAGCAAATCATTCCTCCTTTTTGAATAAAGATTTCAAGAGCAGGTTTAGGAGGTACCATGAGGTGGAAGGAAGAGTTTGAAGAAAGAGCATTTGCCTAAGGTGACAGTGTGACATGCCAGAATGGAGAGGGATGAAAGAAGTACAGATTGCTAACAGCCAGCCTGTGGATCATAGGGAGCAGGTCAGGCATACTGCATGCTCTGTAGTGAAACATTTCATATGTCATGTCATGCAGAAAAGATGAAACTGTTGACTAATAAAGTCTGTTTTTAGGCAGAGTAAAACCACTCTTAGAAACTAATACTGCAGCAATACTTCAAAAGACCTATCTTTTGGCAATTTAAACACTAGCATTTCACAACAGTCTATTTTCCATTAAAGAAGCAACAAACTAATAACTTATTTTCATTCACAAGGATTGGAAAAAAAATCAGCAGTATCCAAAACCCCAGACACTTTTGGTCTGCAGGAAATTCATGTAGTGGTTTGGAGAAAGCTGACATGGTCTGGACCCAGGGCTGGGGTAGAACAGTGGGAAAAACAGCCCCTGGTTGGGTATGGGACTAAGCAGGTCTCTGCTCCAGCCACAAATCAAAGATTGACTCAGAGGTCCATGAGAAGACCTCAACAGGCAGCCACTGAATGTATTACTTTCTTCTTCAGGACAACAGTGTGATGTGCCACTTGGCATGAAATCTGCCAGCACAGTGATTCATCAGGAATGCAGCCAGCTTTTTGAACATCCCAGCTTCCTCCTCTCCAGTGGTACAAAGTAATAAAGAGGAGGACAGTACTGTAACAGTAAGTACTGGAAGGGAAAGAGGCAAAAAGACCACTCAAGAACAAGAACTTAATTTCATGGGAAAGAAGGCAGCAAAGTGCATTTTTGCTGCACAAGGGAGAAGACAAGGCAAGCCCAGTGGAGTCAGTGACCAGCATGTTACCTTTTTTGAACAAAAATGGTTCCAATGGTTACAAGACACTTGCTATTAGCTATGTAGTCTCATACATACCCAGTGAAGCACCAATGACAGGCCCCACTGAGAACATGAAAGAATATGGGCACATCCAATGTCTCTTCTGTCAGGCAGCAGTGCCAAGATTTCAGAAGTAGGTCGCCACACACACAGATGCATCAAAGGAAAGGCTGCAGGCATGCTAAATGCAAAATCTGGCAATCATACTGTTTTCCTTGATCTAGCCTACAAACACTGTCATTTCACACTAAAACCTGTCTCTGCCAGACATAGCTTTCCCAAAAAAAGCTAGCAGGACCCCATCCTCTTTGCCAAAGAGGGTATGTGCATCTTGTAAATCCTTGGGTTGCTTGGCTTACACACATCTATCTACAGCTACGTCTGCCAAACTCAGCAGTAGAGAGAACTGGTTGTATTCTGTCCATAAATAGGGTAACTCTAACAATTAAAATAATAAAAGTGGTTTCTCACTGGTGTCAGTTCTGAGAGTAATTCTGGAGGTATGCAATCCATAACTGGAGGCAGGATGCAGAAAGCAAATTCCATTATCCTGAAAGGAAACCATCTGGAGAAGGTCCCTAGTATGCCAAGGCACCTTCAAAACTCGTTAAACTACTGTCCTTGCATTACCTGTCTACCTACACAGGCTCTGCAGAGCTGTCAGGAATTATATGCAGAGCCCTGAGGAATAGAGCAGTCTAGGCAACAGGCTTTCTTGAGGACATATCAATATACTTGTACACTCTGAAAATTCATATACAACTGCTAGGATTTACAAGAGCAGGAGCAGCAACTGCTTTTTTGAAACACAGATCCTAAGAGCACAAATACTTTTTCACTTGAGTTGCCACAGTCTGACAATTGTAGGCCAAGTTATCTTCCTCAATACAGCCCCAGGATATTAAAAAGTATGATTTACCCTTAATTCATTTCTCAGTCCCTGAAGTAGCTCAAGTATGCAAGGTGATATGTGGACACCGGACTGCTGGATGTAGATGAATTATTGCCTACCAAGAAGGAGCAGTTTCAGAGCTGTAGAAGCAGTTTCAAGAAGAAATGAAGCAAAAGAGATAGAAAGACTCTGTTAATTCAACTTACGTGAAGAAGTTTTTGTCCCTTCTGTTGATACTGGTATCTTGTTGGTGCTCCCTGGAAAAGACAAGAGGCAACACGAAGTTACAATGTAGTGTGAGATGATCCTCTAACAGCACTCAGCTCCAAGAACGGATAAGGTAAAGAACTAAAAAGGTTTTCGAAGAAACAAGCTTAAGTTCTGCTTCAGTGGGCAAAGGCTTCAATCAGACACCAACTTGTAAGTTTCCTTTTGGGGAAAAAAAAGAAAAGATGATGCCTACTAGTAGAACTGAAGAAAAAAAGCTTTTTCTTTCTTTCTTTTTTTTTTTCTTTTTTTTTTTTTTTTTCCTGAAGTAAGCCAGTTGTTCAATCTCTTGTTTTCCCCTGGGAATAATTGATCAGTGGCAAATGGAGAAATCACGCAGATGGCTCTGTTTCTGGAAGACGTCAGTGTGAGTATTCATTCCTTATGCTTCTAGGCAGTTAAATTTTGCAAAGATGTGTTCCTGTTTATCTCACTAGAACTGCTGGCAAGTACATCCAATAATGTCTCCTGCCTCTTCAGTGAAGTCTTCTAAGTCACACATGCAAACCTCATCCCTCTGGATTGCTGCAGCTCTGTGATGGAAATCAAAATGTTGCTTTGCTTCAAGAGATGAGAAAAGTTGCTCTTCCACAGTGGTCCTATGTATTTCTCCATATGCTATTGCTAGTTACTGTCATGGACTTCTTACACACAGTCGTTGAAATGGCTGGTGGCTAAGGGGGATGATATTGCCATGCTTAGATCCTTGCTAATGCAAAATGCAGATGGGAGAAAGCAGAATGTAGGAAGTGTTTGTTTAAGCTTCACAAATTTGTTCAGAGAGCTTCTTCCAACTACAGCATTGATTTGTGCGTGCCCTGCTGTCCCTGCAAGCCACAACTGTGTGCAATTTCTTAGGTGTGAATAAGTCACTCTTCAGATGTATTCATCAATAATCTCAAGCTTCTCCAAGTTCTCAAAACACAGTTTTGACTTTTATTGGTACGGTTCAATGCAGCTCCACAAGTTTCAACTCTACAGCTGGCCCCGAATGCCCAGAAAAAGGTCTTGCCCTGAATCCTCAAGTCACACCAAGAATCCTCTGGTAGGTCAAACAAACAGAATTTATAAAAAGCCTTGTAAGAGATTTAGGAAAAGAAGATTCAGGAATGTTTTAACTCTGTTTTTTTAATCTGGATTACAGTGGTTCTCTGCTCACTGTCTCCAGAGTTCACAGAAACCTGACCAGAGACAAAACTCAGTCCAAACTGTCTTCCCTTCAACATCTCTCTCATTAAACTTTAATGCTGACCCTGTATTTCAATTTCTTACTTGCTAGCTCTTCTCTTGTATTTTTTTTGTATTTTTTCCCCATTTGGTCCAGCTTTCTTTGGCAAATATATTGTTTACTTTGTCAGTATATCCCAGTCTCACCTCACTAAAGTAAGAGAACGTGTTATGCAGCATTTCACTGTCAGCCAGTGATGTGTGGCATGGAAGTGAGTATTGCAAGTAAAATTTTTAAGGTCAAAACCTTTGCATTAGGTCTTGGAACACAGTGGCCTGTATCCAGGCAGCTTTTAGGACCACTTTTTGGGTATAGTTTGCTGTTGTGTAGCTGGGCTGTCTGAGCAATTAACCTTTCTTAATCACAATGGGAGACAGGAATGGGTCTGACAGTTGTGTAACTCAGTTTCTGGCACAACTGGAGCAAATTTTTCCTTCACCATTAAAGAAACCATGTTCCATTTAGTGCCTGTGCTGAGCTTGATGGAGTATTTCTTACTGGCACCTCCCCAACTCAGTTTTGTTAGTATGAATGCTGATGGGAAGCTTCCCTGATAGTGGAAAATACAGCCAGAGCCTCCTACACCAAAAACGTGCTGAGAAATACATTTGGAAAACATGTGGTAAAGTCACACATTACCAAGCCCCAGCAGTTACATTCATGTTAGTAGCATTAACAGTGCATGCTAACATTTGGAAGACACAATGTCTGTGTGTATTGCTTACTGCAGGCAGTACACCAAAACAGTAAGAAAGGCATTTTACTTTACCTGAGAAGGCCAGCACACAGCCTTCTGAACAAGCTAGCACAAGCTATCTGCACACAAGAAGCAGAGGAAAAAAGAGGTTTCTAATAAGGGGCTGTCAGTGCTTGCCTGGGATGGAAGAGCTGAAAGCATTTTTCAATCATGATACTTTTGCTGCTGAACTCTGCTAAGGTATGGAGATAGCAGCCTGCAGTCCTGTCTTCATGATCGTGCTAAAGTCCTCATGAGGAGCAGCTATCTCAGAAGCTACATCCACTTCTGTCCCCTGGCACTTCTGGGAACATTAAGTCTTGGTGAATTGCTGTTTCCTGAAACTGGATATGTTTGTGCTTGGGTTTTCTCATGTAAAAATATTGAAGCATGGATGAGATATCCTTGTTTGTGGTGCTTTAAAGGACAGGTTCCTGCAGCCTCTCAGTCCTATTTCCTTAGTTCGCTGGCCAGCAGTATTTCCTGCTGTGTCCTCTGACACAACAAGAGCTCCTTCAATTCCCACAGGACTCACAGCAATCCCACACCTTGTTAGCCTGGACAACTTGATCTATCCTTCAAAACAGGGAGCTTTGTTTGGGATGCTGAGAGGAGACAACTCAGTGCCTGGGCAGCAAGCTCTGATATATTGTTCTGAGGGAGACAGGAGGCCCTTCTTCTCAGAACAGACCTTTTCTCTAGGGATAACCAAATATTTAACAGCTCTACAGCTGCTGTTGTGAATAGTCCTGTGCATGCCCTCACAGTCCTTTTTTACCCCCCTTCAATTAGTTTATCAAAGGCCTAATGGAAGAAGCATGCTTGAGCAAACTGAAGGGATTTGGTTGATCTTGTAGGTTTTAATTCAGGCCTTGAATGTGGTGGTTCTAAGAACCCTGAAAGGGACAACAACTTGGGCTCTGAGGGGTATTCAAATGCCATGAACATCTCTGGTAGTTAGAGCTGTAAACAAGCTTTCTGTAATCCTGTGGTGTACTTTTTGGCAGTGACACAAGTTTTAAGACTTTTGCATAGGCTGTGTTGTTCAGGTGACACCATCTGAATTATACAAAGATTGACACAAGCTAGCACACACCTTGAGGAAAGTGGAGCATTTGAGACCTTTGCTACTTGGTTTACAGATGCGTAGTTCGGACTAGCTTTGTGTACAAGGTTAGTAAGACCTAAGTCTGAGGACTCAGATGCATGCAGGCAAACGTGGGCAAAGACACAGGGTGATTCAATGACTAAACTTTTCTTTTCTTTTTTTTTTTTTTTTTTAAACTACTGTGCTTTTAACATTTTTCCTCCAAGAAACTACTGAGCTGCATCAGATTACAAGAACACCACTATCCATACAAATGCATCAATTTGCAAGGAAAGGTTCAAGGGTACTCTTAGGGGAATTGCTCTACCAAACTGAGTGATGGCCAAATTTCTTCCTGTGTGAAGGACCAAACTAGTGACATTGGTCCAGGCATGCCGATTTGCACCAGTTCAGAATCTGACCCATTATAGCCAGTTCAAAACAAACTAAGGCCCCAAGTTACTTGTAATTATGAAGTATTTCATAGTTGGTCACAGGTTGTATGGGTACCAGACATTGAATATTGCTTTTATTTACCTATTTTTTCAGCCATCGTCTTGAAGCTAAGCTATGGGCTATCTTCAGAAGAGGAAGAGCAAATTAAAATTTAATGATTGCTGAATATCAGATTCTTACTGATTACTGTGCAACTTGGAGCTGTTACTACTACTGCAAGCCCTATGGGTGCAACCAGAAGCCTCCATAGGCCACTGCCTGTGTAGCTAATGAAGCCATTACCAAGGCTTACTTCTGCTGGCAGTTGAGATATATGAAATAGATCACCTGAGTACTTCTCATACCTACCAATTTAGGCAAAGTCATCCCAGCCATCCTTCCTGATAAATAAAACTACATCAACTCACTTTGCACAGAAGTAGAGGAATAGCACTCACATAAAACCCTGCACACAACCCAGAAGTTATCTAGCGCTGTAGATTTCTAATTTCTTAATTATTTCTGCATGAATCCACCCTTTTACATGCTGAAACATGTTGCACAGCAAACATCCTTAGAGAGGCAAAAGAATCAGGCCAACAGGTTTTAATGGAAAAGATACTACATTCAGTTAGAGCATGCTCAACACTTTAGAAAAAAAAGATCACTTAGCTGGTTGTCTAAAATAAGGGGCTTTGTAAACATGGTTTAAAACATAACATCGAAAGCTTTGTCTGCGGTGTGAAGTATTCTGGCTGTTATTTATTAAGCATAGTGAGGTCTTATGTTCATGAGAAAGTCCATGAAAAATTCACTACAAGAATTTCACCTAGATAAAGTAACAAATTAGGATGCAAAAAAGAAAGAAAAAAAAGAAAAAGAAAAAAAGGCAGTTACTTCTGCATTAGCTGACCTGTGCACTATTTATACAACACCAGGAGAACTTCATGGTTCTATTCTGACCTCAATTACAATCTTTCTTAGGGGAGCATATGTGAATATGAGTGAATGAAAATAAGAAGGCAGCTCATATCCTGTGGGAAAGTTAGACTCATTATACATTTAAAAGAGAACAGAATAGCTCCCATCACTTCCTATTAAGACTGGTAAAAGTTATGTTTATCGAGCTATTTTTATATTTGTTGCATTTTAACCCACACATGGCTCTACAGACAAGGTTTTAAGTTTCTTTCAGTAAAACTGTGAAAATTCAGTAGTCTATGAAGATTAACACAGTTTGTGTGTGGGTGTTAATGCATAGCTGCTGCTGTTGGCTAGACTTCGCGAACGAAGATTTTGGGATAAGCCTGCGCAATGCATTTTTTAGGTGAGGCACAGTGTGCGCGGAACTGGCCCCCCCCCCTTTACTCCTGAGGTTCATTTTGCCACGGCCAAGCACGCTCGGACGGTGACAGCGAGTTCCTCGGGATTCTAACCGGCGTCCTCAGAGGAGGAGCCGGCTCCACAGGCAGCGACTTACACCACTTGGCCAATGCCCGCAGCACCTAATGCACAGCAAAAACTTGCATAAGAACAAATTAGGCAGTTCTAAGTAACAGTAATGTTTATAATAGCAGCAACAGCAAGGACAGGAGTTACTATTGTATTGACTATTACAGTTTTAGACAGAAAAAAATTACCATTTCTGGGAATGAGATCAGGGAAAATTAAGGTCTTTACTCACTGAAAACAAAAAAGAAATTTTTACAACTGTTTTATTGAGAAATACTCGTTTTTCTATGTTTGAAGCAGGGAGTTGAAATCAGCAACTTCAGTCATGTGACCTTAGCAGTTAATGTGTGGCTTTTACTATTGTTGGGGAAAACCTCCAACACATTTGCCTTGTCCTTCATATGTTTTTTTCCTAATGTCCATTGATATTTGATGGTAGAGACTAGGCACTTTGGTCTGGCCCTGGAGTTCTCTTTTGTGGCATACACCAGCAGCAAAGAAAACTTAAACTAGAATAGTTAAAGTTGGAGAAATTCTAGGGAATTTAAACCAGGGGTTTTATACTGAAAAGTGCTAATCTTTTAGTGGAAATAAAAATAACACCATTTCTAGAAATGCCATCAGCTCATCTACCCTCAGTTTTAAAGTACCCAGCACAAAAAGACTGACAGATCTAGTTTGCAGATAACAGGGCACACATAACAAAAATGACCAAGAGAGGACACTAAATAAAAGGTCATAAGTCAAGTTATGGTTTGCACAGCAGGACAGTATGGCCATAAGACAGACTGGCCCTCTGATGCATTTTTCTTCACCTCACTGTCACCCTATCTGCTGGAGGTGGGAGTAAGCAACCTCTCTGCTTACCTTGAAAGATTCAGCCTCCTCAGATATCCACAGTTTAGTTTTATATCGGGACTCCTGGGCTGCACTGGACCCCAAGGGCTTCTCCAAAACCCCATGAACAGGTAATAACAAGTAAGGGTTAAATACTCTGGGTTTTGTTTGTTGTTCTGTTTTTTCCTATTAATTTTAAACTCTCATGAATAGTGTGGGACCTCCCAGATATACAGGACCTGAGTAATGGCTGCCCTTCAGTGCTCATTACTGTGTTTGGATCTCAAATCTGTCATTAAGCTAGCAAGGGGAAGAGGTCAGGGAATGCAGGGAAGGAGGGGTGAGGAGGTCACCCGTGCAGGGGGTCTATCCCTGTTTGTAAAGCAGATGTTGCCCTTT
Source organism: Formicarius rufipectus (assembly GCA_013399695.1). Lineage (NCBI taxonomy): Eukaryota > Metazoa > Chordata > Aves > Passeriformes > Formicariidae > Formicarius > Formicarius rufipectus. The sequence continues at coordinate 340,854 of VXAU01005524.1, read as the reverse complement.
AAGGTCCTAGGGATCTATTGCTCTTAAATCACCAGATGTTGCCCATGCTGTTCCTCAAATACAGATGAAAAATTCCATCATTAGCAGGAAAATTATGAACAATTTTACTGATCATTTATAAACAACAATAAGCACAGGGGGCTCATAGGTATGCGTAGCAAACAAATATGCACGATTCATTTATTCAACCAGTGAATGCTGCCATGCCCGAGTCTAGATTATCAAATATCACTGAGATGTTCCAGTTCAGATATCATCAAGTTTCCAGTTCAGACCTTTACAGACAAGAGCCAGCTGCCCTTTTTAGACTGGATATAAGTTTGCCCTGCATTCAAGGGAATTGGCATGCATGTCTGTGTTTTAAACAACTTACATTTCATAACATAATTAGACAAAGTCTAACATATCTGTTACAAACACAATTAATAGGAGTTGTCCACAAACATTTTCAATTAAGACCAAGTTCTTGCCTCCCTGCAGCAGGAGTGTTTTGTAGTCATTCAGCATAGCCCAAAACGAAGTTGAAAAATCCATGCCATGAAGCACAGGAATGAGGTCCTACATGCACTCCCCAGCCATGACAGCAGTACTTGTCTGAGAAAGTAACAGAGGACGGTCAAGCATTTTTTTTCATTTATCTGTATCACTGCCCAGGCACAGTGCCTACAGCTGAGTTTTGGAAACTCCAGTATCTTGGAAAACATATAGGAGCTTACTGTGTAAGCAGCTAATGAGCAACCAAAATTTGTATCCATGGAAACCAAGAGCATCTACAAAGCTACACAGAAAAACCTACCTATTTTTCCTCTCAATAACATTCCAGTAAATAACACTTGATCTTTTATATCAGTCTTCTGAGATCTGTTCATGATTATAATACCATACAGTATGAAATCTTAGCACTTGAGATTGTTTAGTTGATGAAACAGAATAGCAAATACATGAAGTGAATACAAAGTCCGGCAATTGCTGTGTGATTAGAAAACAGCAAATAGCCCAAGACAAATCCCACTGGAAAAGATCTATATTTTTTTTTCTGTTTCTTTAAATGCCTATCTCCCATTTCAGAGTACAACATGAAACAGAAAAGCATGCCTGGCAAATTTACACTGCTACAACATCTTTAAACCCATCTAAGATATGCAAGGAAATTCAGCTTTGTTTGCTAATGAGTGTATGTTTGTTTGATACTTCACAACCAGTTGGACACTGGAACTTGAATTATTTGAACTGAATTACTCAAAGTCACCTTTGAAAAACAAGATTTCGGCTGATTTGCTACCTCAAATGCCTCTCCAAAGGAGAAACAGTACTGTTATTACATTTGTATAGAATGGAACAGTCACAAAACTTTATCAGAAACAATTGGAACTTCTTCTAAATGAAATGGCCCTGCAAAACCAGAAATCTGTAATAGCTGCAAATCTTTTAAGTAAGTCTGAGTGCGATCTGTAAGTCTGAGTGCGATCTGTCTGATGAGATGCTCCGCTCCTCAAGAAATAATTTTAAATTACACTACCTGAATCAAAGTACTTGAAATAGATTCACACCTTTGAATAATATGACCTCAGTTACATTTATGCCTTTGTTTTTATTATTTTAGAAATCAAAAGAAAAACCTACCAGCATATGTGAAAGTAAAAGCAGTGACAATCAGAGCCATATAATTATCACTTAAAGAGGGGAGTGCTGGTTTAGCAGTTCAGACTATGACATGTTTTAGGCTAAATAAAAGCTTCCCCACATGCCTATAATGCTCCCACTGTATATTATGGGAATTAGAATAATATTTCCTTCCATTCATCTTCTTCTTAAGTATTTAGACTGTCTTAGTCTTGGTGTTATACAGAAAATGCTGATCTGTCCTAAGACATCTGTAGGAGACATTCTATTTGTCTACGTAAGGAAAATCAAACATCTCAACTACATAGCAAACAAGTCAGGCCAAATTACTTTTCTTAGGACACCTAATAGATTTCGTTGTTTCTACCTTCACTTCACTTGCAAAACTTCCGCTTCTCCAAACCCTTTTGTCTTGCTGGCAACTTTCATATATGGTCTTTCTCAATGTGACAGCAAAATAAAGAGTCAAGCCTTACCATTGGTGTCTGTGATGATAACACTGGCTTTAGTACTGTCATTTCCTAGCTTGCTGCTCACTCTGCATACATATTCCCCAGCGTCAGCCAACGTGGCTCTGTAAATGTGAAGCTCAGAGTATTTCCTGTGAAATCAGAAAAAAAACAAACATATGAACACCCTGTACTGGAGTAACAGTCAATGCATCAACTAATGCACTTTTTTTCAACAGAGAATCCTGTCTTCCATTCTTACTGAGAGATCAACACTATTCAGGTTTGAAAGTAGGGAGGAGAATAAAAAAGCATCTCCCTCAAAAGCTTCTGGAAAACAGGCACATTCATGAACTCAAAGATACTTGTTTATGCTTTTTAGTATGAGAGAAGTCTTTGCTCTTAAAGGAAAGCTGAAAAAGCAACCATTCAACAACCATCTTCTCTCAGCCAAATAGTTGGTTATCCAGAGATGGGTGTAATACTAAACTAGATTACCCCTTCCTACAGGTTCATTACTAGCAGTAGAGTTCTGGGTAAGTAAGGTAAATGCTAATATCTGACTAAATAGTCATGAGATTAGGACACACCATACGCTTTAACAATATCTGAAACTCCAACGGTAAATCATTCCTCAGGGCTAATAAAAAATTATGCACAGGAACACAATTTGCATGAAGCTACATTTTGTTCCTGGCTCAGATACATAATTTAATCAGTTTCCAAGGTTTTAAGATTAGATTTTAAAATGCAGAACTCCTGTCTAGCCATTAATTTTGCAGGAGTATGTTCTGGTGTCATTCAAGGGGTCCCCAACTCATAAGATGGCTGTAATCCCATTATCTAAACTGCAGAGAATTACTAGGTTGGGGAAAATGCACATGTTATTGCTGTTTAAAAGAAGTGCTTTGGGGAATTTTCTGCCTGTAGTAAAACCTGATCATTTATCTACAGAAGAGTCACCCAGAGTGCATGAGCATTGGCTTCCCTAAACTGGCTTATCCTGAGTTGAAGGACTGATCCCCAGGAGGTGTGGGCTGTTCACTGTAAAAGCTTGTAGTCACCATCATGTCTAAGTATGACGGCTGAGCTAAACTATGTTTGGGGAGTTCTTTGCTGCAGCATTACCATGTCTTCTAACTCTCCATGCAGAAATCACGACTGGTTACCCCTTCTGAAAATCACTGAGCAGGGCTTGGTTCAGACTACAAACAAGTCAGTTATTGCACCGGGGATTTCTGGAACAACCAAAATGTTCAATGTCCCCTTTCAACCCACCCTTGTAAAACATGCCTCCCTCCAGCACAGGAAACCATCCCATCTGCTACCAAACATCTGTTTATTGGCAGGTCAAGCTTCCCTGCCTCAATGTGAGGGTTCTGCTGCTGAGGAGTCAGCACTGTGGTCCTTCTCGAAGAGAGTAGTGTGCTAGATGGACCACCCTCTGCTAGAAACCCACATTATGAGAATTTCTCCTCACATCATGAAAGAGGACTGCTTTCTTGAGGCTACTGGGCTTGAAAGAAAGAGGAGCAGATAATGCAGGATTAGCAATTTACAAGGTTTATTGAAATGATGAAGAAATGTATAGCTGAGTACTTGGGCTCACTTCTCAGGAAATGTTAGGCGCGCAGTTCCCAGGCCTGAATTAATCAACTGGGCTGCATTTCAGATGGCATACAAGAACAGACTTTGGCTGGTGGCAACCATGAATATATGATAAAAATATGGCAAAAAGCATTGACAGAAACATCCAAAAGTTGAATGCTACTGCATCTTTGTGTGGAAATTTTGCATCTGACTAGTAGCTATTTGTATACAACAGTAAAAATGGCCTACTCTTTAATCCTCCTGCCAGCCATATACATAACCATCTTTTCAACACCCCGTTGAGACTTGACCAGGAACATTCTATGGTGCTCTATACAACCTAACAGCCTGTGTAGACATGTGATATTTCCTAAATTGCACAGGTAATCTTTCAGCCATACTTGCAGCCACTTATCTAGACGGAGAGCAAGCTATAGCCTTGGGATGCTTCAAAAGGCAACATAAACAGGCTTACTTTTTTGAAGAACTCACTTTAACCCAATGAGAAGGAAGAAGAGCTTCGGCTACATCTTTAATCTGGACACCTGTTGAATGTCTGTTGCAGTCCTCTTTATAAATTAAGTAATTTTGAAGCAATCCATTTTTGTGGCATGCTTGGGTTTGTGAAGAGACTCTTTGCTTTGCACCCTTTTTTTTTTTAATTTTTTTAATGTGATATCTATGGGAAAGAGCAAGGAATTCTGTCTCATGATTTTCTTATTATATTAAAATAGGTGATGCAACAATATTTTATACAAATTAATTTCTAACAAGCTGAATTTACCTTTGTTTTTAGACAAAAACTCTTTAAGAAGCTTTGTGTCTGAGAGCAGGAGAAATAATATGAATATTTATAGCCTTAAAAGTATCATTGAGATGTATCAGGACAGAATTCAAAACAGTCAGAGCAGCAGATGACTCATTAATGGCCATAAATTAAGCAGTTCCCTAGCAATACTGTACTCCAACAGTACTCACTTAAAGCCACTCATAAGGGATTTTGTATTCAAAGGCTTGTCCTTTTCTCAAACTGTACCATGCTACTTCACAAAAATGCCTCTCACTATAAGATTTGCTTCTGCTGTAACTTTAGTTCATTGCCACTATGGCACTGCTGAGTTTGTATTCTTACATGAAAGAAATACATCTTCAAAATGTAGTTTCAGCCCACCCTATCTGACGGCTTGAATTCATTTTGCTTCCAGTCCCTATCTGTCATCCAGAATTGCCTGTCTGCAGGCAAATGTCCAGGCTAAACTTGGATGAAGCTTAAGGTACAGAGCATCTGTACATGAAGTTTTCTCATGCATTACTGCATCCAAAGCCAAGAGCTAGATGAAGAGGCAAACACTTTGCCTCTGCTGGAAAAAAACCCCAACCCAACTCTGATAAAGGAGTCTTTCTTCATGTAATGAATAGCATCTGACTCTCTACAGCACTCAATCCAAACCAACAACATACAGATCTCACTCAGGGTTTGAAATAAGAGAAGGAAAATGAAATGCTATCAGTACAAGGGGACAGGCACAGTAAAGTTAGCTAGCAGGTGAAAAGTTCTTGTCTAATGCCTGATGTTTTTCTGTATCTCCATTGTCTCTAACCTAAGAAATAGCTTAGAGCTTGGACACACAAGTCAATCAATCATGGCATCAAAAATATCATGAATCAGCAGCAGAAACTCACTGACTCATGCTCTCACTCTGACAAATTTGAGGTGAAAAATGAGTCCTTTAAATGCTTTTCATTAAATTTTAAAATCACTCAGTTTCCTTTTACTTTCTAGTGCAACGAAAGCAATTTAGTGTGATTCACCTGCTGTACTGTCATAGAAGCATAAAATTACAGAGTGGTTAGGGTTAAAGATCATATAGTTTCAACCAACCTGTCATGGGCAGACATACCTTCCACTTGACCACCCAGCCTAGTCTTGAACACTTCCAAGTATGGGGCACCTACAACCTTTTTGGGCAACCTGTGGCAGTGCCTCATCACACTCAACTGTAAAAAACTTCTTCCTAATATATAGTTTAAATTCACCCTTCTACAGCTTAAGCCCATTCCCCCTTGCCCTGTCACTACACACCCTTGTAAGAAGTCCGTCTCCAGCCTTCTTGTAAATCCCCTCTATGCACCAGAAGGCTGCTCTAAGGTATCCCTGCAGTCTTTCTCATCTCCAGGGTGACAGCTCCAACCCTCTTAGTCTGCCTACATAGGACTGGTGCTCCAGCCCTGTGATCAACTTAGTGGCCTCCTCTAGACTTGCTCCAGAGCTGGATGCAGCACTTCGGCTGGGGTCATCATATGTTGTGGTTCTGCACCCTCTGAACCAGTCCCCCCTGAAATAATCTTGAGAGTGATTCTCCAAGTTCATTTGACATGCAAATGAACCTTCAGAAGGCTAAGCTCTGAGGAAGCCTGCATTGCCACAGGGTCTAGTTCTAAACTCTTAAAACACTAGGAAAATAGTCAGCACCTGCTCCACTCTGGCAAATTCAGTAGTATTCACATTGGGTATTGCACCAAATAAATGCCAAGCTGCCATACTTTTTCCTTGCCTACTCCAGGTGCCAAGCTAAGGTCTTCACTTTGAATTTCTGAGAGACACTTCATCATACTGCTAGATATTTGCAGTTTGTTAAAAACCATAAAGCTATTTATCTTAGCTCTGGCTATTTATCCAGACCTCGGAAACACTTATTCTTCTCCCAACAATAAAGAGGTTTTATTCTGCCATTGTACAATTGCAAAGGTGATTTCTTGCAAAATGTGACATTACTAAAAGGTCAGTGGCCATGGTGCACTACTTAAAAATTTTGTGAGGTTTTTGTAAATACGTAGAATGCGTGTTCTCTAGTGTTTGGATTGAAAGGGTCAATAAGGTTGTGGTACTCTGCATGTTACTAGTTCTTCAGAATCACAGCCTACTTTTTGTGTAGTCATTTGAACTTTAAAATAAACACTAATCCCAGACAGCTCAACAACTACTCCAACCTTCCTAGCTGATGTTTCCCATACTTGGTAATAGTAAAAAATTCATGCTAAAATTCTTGATGCAACAATATAGCAGTATATGACAAACATTTACCAGTGTGATACCAGGAAAAAAACCACAGCACATTAGCAGGAAAAAAAAAATCCTTCATCACTGATACTCCTTTAATTTGCAATGGGATCTTTTTAACATGGTTTTCTTTACTGAAATCTGCATGTCTTCTTATGCATTCATTTGCACTGCATTTTTCCTAATTTTTCCTTAGCTTTGCAAGTTCCACTTTTTATCAAAATCTATCTCCTCTTAAGCTGTTTATATCTACTCAGTCTTGGATGCACAAATAAACAGAAAAAGAAGAAATGGCAAAGCACTGATGTGTCCCTAAACTAAAACCTCAAAGTAGGAAGGCAAAAAACATCCTTCAGATGTCATCAGACATCCCTTTTCTTTCCCTTCCCATACTCTGCATCTAGTGCCTTTCACATCTCTAACTGGAAGTGCTTCCAATGCCATACTGATATTTCTAAAACAGAAAAGAGTGAAATTCCAACAATGAGTGGTACCTACTGACTGAGGTAGCACAAAGAAGTGTGAAATGCAGGTTAAAACCTCCACTCTGCCCACTTACGGTGGGTGAACAGGACTTGGGATTTCAATTTTCCAGAAAAAGGCACAATTTTAATATTTTTCTTTTCATTGTGTAGCTTTTGGGAAATTCTAAGAACTTTTTAGCACATTAAACTCAAAAATAGTCTCATACATTCCACATGGATGAATATCAAATTATTACCTAGCACCTAGTTTACCTTCTGACAGCTCCTAAAAGTTTCTTGGGGGAAAAAACCAAAAAGGCAAAGAAGTGACCTGGCAGAAAGTGCTTACTGATTCAATGCTGAACTGACAAAGTCCAATTCATGAAGGTGAAGTCCTAGCCCCATTGAGTTTGGTCAATCAGAATCAGCCAAAATGTAAGAGGAGAAAGCACTATATAACCCTCGCAGGCAGCACTACGTTGCTGGGAAAACTGAGGGCTAGGCTCTGATCTGAACGTTTCTTTACAGAACAGACTGAAAATACAACTCTGATGGAGACATATGGCTCCGCAAATTAGTCCAGACAATTTGCCAGGCTATCTGCCACCTGGAACAGCTCCATTTCACAAATTCTGGAAGGAGACATCACAGGTTCCTTCTTGACATCTGTGTGACTGTGGCATGGGGACTGTGCTGATGCTGCTCCGTTCCTCTCCATGTTTCACCTTGTGCCTCAGGCTAGGGTACAAGAAACTGTAAAGGGAGGGCAGAATGTCTGGACTAAAACATTAATAACTCTAGAAAGTCAAACGTCTGTTTAATTATGGTTTCTGTTTTGCCTGAGATGAGCCCTGACAAAAAGCATGGGATCACTAGACACCTTGAAAGGAAAGACGTCTTACAGAGCCCACCCCAAATCCTCTGTGACTTGCATGAAAGGAAGGCATGGCCCAGTGCAACAGATAGCAGCCCAGCATACTGAGAAAGATGTGAGAGTTATCAGGCTATATTGAAAGAGATTTTCATAGCTTCCTTTGATGGACAAATAGCCACAATTCAAACTTTTTAACCTAAACAACTAGGCAGAGACCAAACAGCAAAAGCCTTCTCCTGTTCTCAGTGCAGTAAAACCACTGCATAGTTTCTCCCCCGTAGAAACTAGGCACCAGCCCATCTTTTGGCACTGGTAATCAGGCACATGTAGGCGACACTTTCCACTAGACAGAAAGGTGAGATTTACAGACTTTGTTACTCATCTGACATGTGTGAATCAGGCCTTGCTCTGCATGCACAGGAAAGTCTCTGGTAAAAAACTACTACATGCTTGTGTAACGCATTCAAAACTAATACAGCATTCAGCCCTTCATAAAGACTAAAGGACTAAACTGCAAAGTGAATCTCAAAAATATTCCAAAATCTACAATCCTTTGATAGTTTTAAGTGTTCTTTGATATTAGACAATAAAAGTAAGGTACCCTTGTTCTTGTCAATAGTTTAAATATGGCCTGTCTCCAAGGTTTACTGGTTAGTCATAGCCTTTGGTTATGAAAAAAAACAAACAAACAACAATCAGAAATTGTAAAGGGAAAATTAATTATGAAATATTTATACCATACTAACACTTCATTCATACTTTCAAGAAAAACAGCATTGGTGTCTGTTTTCTGAAATTTTCTTTCTCTGTAACTCACAGCCTTTACTTTTTTATTACTGCAATTAACAACCTCAGTGCTTACATTCTGGTGAATAGCACTCCCCAGACCTCCCAGCCCCACTTGAGAGATATTACTCTGTACTTACTTTTGTTTTTTGGGGATCTTGATATTTTCCGGTTTGTTTTTTTTGGTTATTTCCTTTCCATTCTTTAACCATTTGAATCTGAGCGCAGGGTAATCTGCAGTGGTTTCACACCTTAGCACTAGCTTCTGACCTACAGCAGCCTCTTGGTTTTTCATTTCCTTCAATTTGGGAGGCACCACTAAAGAAATAAGAGAACATGCTGGTGATTAGCCATCCTCAGAAGGGAAAACACTGCTAACTCAAGTTGAACTAGGCAAGCCATAGAGAGCAAAACCCCAACCACACCAGCAATGCTTCTATACAAACCCCTGAAAAATAATGATCATTTGTGTGTTACATGTATCATCCATGATAAACTAGTTTGACCCTTTGGAGTTCTCCTACATTGGTCTTACACATGCAGACCATATACAGGCTTAGTGAAAACTAAGTGTCACTTATGAATACAGTATGAGGCACTAACACTTGATTGTGTGTACTTAGACACAAGAGAGCATACTGTGGCAGGTACCTCTGGTAGGCAATACAGAGGAAAGGGAAGGTGTCTTGCTCTTTATGAATTTCAGCTGCTATTAGTCAAGGGCAGATCAAAAACTTCAAGTGCAACTAATGTGACAGGGAGTTAAAAGCATAGTGTAAGCCCAGCAGCTTCCCTCATTTGAGGGAAAGGCTTTTGCTCCAGCCAAACATTATAACCCACATTATACACGTACCTCAAACCTCAGCTTGGCCATATCCTTTTACTGAGTCAAGAGACAATGGGCATGGGAACCCATCAAAAGAATCAATATCAATTAAGGGTATTTTGGACCCAGAAGGGGACACTGTGCTGAATAGGCTCGGCCAACACGCTGTAGGGGCTCCAGCTGATGCATCTCAATTTCTACTGTGTTGTAGAAATAACGTTTCTTGTGTGTGTAAACCTCAAACCATTTCAGGCTTTACAAGTTAAAACTGTGGGAGATCATTCAAGCTACGAGGATTGGAAGAAATAGATGAAGCAAGAAGATCAGGACAACAGATGCCAGGAGTTTGCTAAATTAGAGACCTTTTAGAAATTGCCTTATTTGCACAAGTTTCTTTTAATATGTACACCAAGTGAAACTGTTACCTGAGCTGGACTGCCCAGCCCCGCCCCTGCCTTAACCCGGTGAACGTATCCCCTGCCTTATCTCCCACTCTCTGGGGGCCTGCCTGTCTGTGACCCTTCCGTTCCCCCATTGGTTAACCCGGTTCCCTAGCCACCCCTACGCCTGTGGGGTATATAATTCCTTGTTACTTTGAATAAAGCCGCTTCTCTCTTCACCACTCAGCCTGAAGGACCCACGTCTGATCTGTGCCATCTCCAGCATGGGGTTTGCCAGCACCGGCCCCAGACCAGAGACTGTGAGGAGCCGGTCCCCACGGTCAAAACCTTGTCTAAAGACATCTAATATTCCATACTAGTACTGATCTTTGAGCACAGGCTTCGCCAGGAGACAGAGTCCGTCTGTCAGACGCTACCCTCCATTTGACCCCACGGGTCAGCTGTAGGTGAGCCACTGTTGTGCTCCAGTATGGAGGTAAAGCATCTTGTTTAACCTTACTTTCCCCACAACATAAGATGACACCTTTACCACACAACCAGGGAGGGCTAATATGGGGGAACTACAGCTGGTCAGCCAATGGCTGATAGCCTCTAAGTCCATCATTGCTCAGCTGTGCCCTATCTGAACCTCCAGGGAGTCAGCCTGCAGTACCTCCAGCTGCAAGGCACTTTGTTTCTTGAACAGCTGTAATATTGTCCAAGGAAATAAATGGCCAGCATGGCCAAATGATTCTCCATAGCATGCAGACTAGAAGCAACCACAGGGACACCAACAGGTTTCCAACATGGTCCTGTACAAGAAAACACTCTAACAAACTGGACCATGCATGACTAGGTTTTAACAGTTTTTCCTTGTGTATTTTAATTATTATTCCCGTGAGACAAAAAGCAAGCAGTGCCATCATGACCATAATTATTAGAAGCTTAAATAAAGAACTGATATGCACAAGACTGATAAGAGATTGAATGGTGAAGACAACAGCATGACCTGTCCCACAGGAAAGCAGAGGGGAAACCCTGGAAACTGAGCCCAGAGTAGAGCAGCATAAACAGCTGTGGCTGGGAAAAATGTGGTCTGCAGCAAGTGACCAAATGAGGTGATGCCTGACATGATACCAGCAGAAGACAGGACAGAGACCAAGCAGCCTTCTATAACTAACAACATACTAATTAAGAGGATGGGGCCAACTATTTCCAGGCATCTCTGCTGGTGTAGATAACAAGTCCCTGGCAGGAAATCTTAGGCTAGATATCAGCAATATGTTTGAGAGGAAGATGTTTCTGGGAATGGCATCCACGGAAGTTGTACATACAGGGTAGGCACATGTGTCAGGGCAGCATTGGAATGGATCAGATAAAGGCCCAGCATTTCATGACCAGAAAGGAATATCCCCCAGAATGTCTTCTCATATGTTGGTTTCCATTTCCCCCCACTCCACAGGACAATTTTGGAGATTTCAGCATGTTCTCAAAATGATATGAAAAAAACTTTTGCTTTTGGAAAAACAGATGCCCACACACAATTCTGAAACAAATACGTTTAAATTAATATCCTTTTATGAGTATGTGTATCTGTGTATCTGCAGATATACACACATTTATATAAGAACGCTTCTAAATATTACATGAATATAAATATCTTTTGTACCTTTTGGAAAATACTAATATTTAAAATTTCCAACAAAAATAATTAGCATTAATTAATGACCTTACTACTGAGACTTGTGTTGATAGTTTCATTCTGTCATTAAAGAATTAAGGTTATAGCCTTTGGTCACTGCGTGACAAAAGGAGCTACAGAGGTGTGAAATAAAAAGGCAATATTCCCTAATTTACCCTATTTCACTTATTATAATTCTAGTCCATATCTTGCACAAGTAAAAAGAACAACCACAACTGTAAGGAGGAAAATTTTTGTGCTCAAGATTTCAACTAGTTATTGATTTTTCTTTCCACACAGCAGTGTAAAACTGGGAATAAAAGAGATGCCATTTTGTTCCTAAAATTTATTTTAATTCAATATTGTATTCTCAAAATGACTTGCAGATTTTTTTCCTCCATCAGAACTGTCAATGAGAAAGAGAAAAGTGTTAAATTAATATGCTCAGCTCTTGCCATAATTCAGGAGTTACCAGGAAACATAAAAGAGAATTTAATCAATGGCAGTGACCCTCACTAATTCACACTAACTCGCTGTCCAAGCATGCAGGCTCTCCAGGGAAAGCAGTAAAAGCTGTTCACAGACATGACAGAAAAGAGATTGTTTCTTTCTTTTTTTTTTTTCCTCTTCTTTTCATTTACACTATGTTTGTTTCCTTTCAGTTGCAGTTTTGCAAAAATTAATCAGACTTGCCAAGCACATGAGAAAGCTTGTGCTGATGAAAACTACAGCACTGTGCACTTGGATCAAGATCAGCTACAGCTTCCACTGTTTCAAGAGGTAGCTGACTTTCATCACAGTCTGTGCCAATTCTACAGTGCTGGTAAGGCAGTGGGATGTCTGCAGGGTAAAAATGCTTTTAGAGGAGGAAAAAAAGCCTATGATAACCAGACATTGCTCCTCCCAACAACTCCCTCCCCTTGTGTCTCTACCCTTTTCCCCTTTGTCCCCACAGCATTCCCTGTCAGCCTGGCTCCTTTCCGCTTCTTCTTGCTGTGCCTGTCACACAGAACTCGTCCTGCCACCAGCAAGGGTTCTGTCCTGTGAGGCTGGCCATGGCAGGCAAGAACAGGGGAGAAAGGACAAGGAAAACACTTTCTTCATCTCCAACACATCAATGGAGGTTGAGGTACCATCTGGGACAGGATGACTTGGTCAAAATGAAAATGGAAGAGAGCCTCACAGCATTTCCCACGGGTAACTTTTTGGGCAGTGCCGTTGTGAGCAGCTCTGGTACGGCAGCAGCAGAACCTCTACACACCCATCCATCACAGGGTAACATAGGCCAGGTAGGAAAGAAAACAGACAAATCCCAAACTGAAACAGCATATCCTAAGTGTGGAAGCACCCTGGAAGAGGCCTGCTTGCATGAAAGGTGTGGTGGGATCCACTTTATCTGTATTCTTTGTGCCAAAACGTGGGAAGGCCTCACATTTAAAAGCCAGTTAGACACACAGAAAGGCAGCCAGGCTTTCTGCACTCCCTAGTCAGAACGTCTCTCTGTGACCCACAGACATCCCCTGCTTTGACAGACTTTCTAAGAAAGCAATGGGCGATAACAGCAAGAGAACACAAAGCAGAGGAGCACTTGTGTCAGCAAAAGCCCCACACAGTTGGAAGGGTTTAACAGGCAAAAGCAAGCAAGGTGTTAGATCTTTCCTTATTAGGATGGTTTGAATAGCTGTCATTTTGTTAACAATTTTTTTCAGCAATGTAAGTCTGCTGGCCTGTGTAATATCATTGCAGATAAGGAACATGCATTTCCATATTCTCTCTGCAAAAGACTCACTGATAACATATGACTGTAGATAACTTTTCTCTGGCCTTGTGAGTTTGGCAAAGCACAGTAATCTCTTCACTCTCAGTGTTTGATTGTATAGTTAATCTCTATGGAAGCTCAACACATTGAACAAATTAAACAGGAAACCTGCAAAATATTATCACACAACTACACTCTAGCAGCTGAAATTCCATGAGTGGTTGTTTTTATTTCCCTGTCTTTTCTTTTCTGAGGAAGGCGTAAAGCCTTTTCAGAGTCTGAGCACAGGAACATATTAGGCATGCTTGCCAGTAGGCACATGTGCAGAGTTTGCTGCGCGAAATTGTGACCAACAGCTTGGTGAGTGATAATAGAACCCACAAGAATAACACCCATTGCCTTGGCCTCAGACTTGTGTGGGGTTTTTTTGTTAGTTTTTTTTTTTTTGTGTGTGTGTGTGTTTTTTGTTTGGTTGGTTGGTTTTTTGGTTTGGTTTTTTTTTTTGTGCGTCGCATAATGCTCGAGGTAATAGAAGAGAATAGAATAGTAATAGAAGAGAAATTATATTATTTCCAAAAGCCTTCTCCCCTTGCACATGAGATTGTAATCAAAGTTACATTTATCATCAGCAAACCAGACTTTCTAAAGCTGTTGGTATAAAATATATAAGCTATACTTTAAAATATATACTGCTCCTGCTTAGGCAACAAGCCCTGCCCCTAAAACCTCCAAAACCCTAATCAAAGAAATAAACAAAAGCGCCATGATAAACAACAAGACTAACAAAACCCTACATAGAATTCAGTTGCTTCTGTTGGTTTTAATCTTCCTATTATTTTCTAAGGCAGCATCTGAATTCTGAACATTTTTCAAAATCTGGCTACATCTGGCAAGCATGATGAGTCTCTGTGCAGATTACTTTTATGATAAAACACTGCAGGTAATTACAGGAGACAATCCCAAAAAAGCAGTTCTCCAGAATACAAGAGTAACTGAACACTAGCTGAAGGACTGTAAAAACAAACAATTTAACTACATAAATGGGAATTTCTGACCTCTTGAAAATACTGACAGATACATTTCAGCTTCTGAGTCTTGGTATTTGAATACCTGTGTCTGTGTAGAAAAGCAAAGAGACAAAAGCGAACCTGATATTTGTTTTGAGTAATACACATAAATCCAAGATCCATGGAACATCACTCATCCTAGTGATGTTAAAAGGAATTTTTACAGAAAATTTAGGTGTTGCAAGGGCCAAAGGAAAGGGAAATGCCAAAGGCATGGCTAGCAGCATGGTCAGGAGCCAAGAAAAGGAGAAAGAGAGAGAGATATAGCAGTACAGCCATGTTCTCCTAACACTAGAGAAACATGGAACAAGCAAATGCCTGTATAAATCAGAGTAACTATTCCCAAAAGCCCACCCCAAAGCCAACTGCTACTCTGATTACCCTTACTGGGAACTGCTCTTCAATACAATCAGTTTGAGAGCTTCAGGTATGATCACGCTGAAGTCTTGCTTAGTCCTTTCAAAGTAATGGTGCACCAACAAACTCACAGGTCTCTACCTAAAATATTTATGTATTTGAGGTGAGATGCTTTCAAGTGCATGGTACATCATATGAGAGTTCATGGATATTTACCCCTTGCCATGACACTGGTGTCTGAGCTTGCATTAATTTTCTTTCTGTTCTTCCTATCAGAAGCCCATTAAACCTCTCCAATGAGAGTACCATGGGCCAACTCATAACATAACCTTGGGAAGGCAGGATTTTCAACAGGACACTGAAAATGGACATAGAGAAGAAGTACTGTGCAAATGGAGCTCATCTCAATTCTGCCCCCTCCTCCACTCTACAAGCAAAAAGCATCTCCATTGGAGCCAGAAAAAGTACGGTAGTGACAAAACACCATATCTAGAAGTATCATGTCCACAAGCCAAAGCCTGAGAACACCCATTTATTCAGTGTAACATGACAATGACAGGCTGTCCAGCCTCCTGCAGACACTCAAGATACCAGTTTCTGAGCTTAGGCCTCCTCAGAAAGAGGGAACTGCATATAAAGATAGCAAAATGTATGTTTTGCAAGAGAAGCTGGGTGTGAGCAAGTTTCTAACCTAGAAATTAAAGTTTAGAGGTGAACACATAATTTATTTACCAATGAGCATGTCTGCGGGAACACACTGCCTAGTAGCATTACATATTCTCCTCTGATTCACAGTGCTTCAGCTGACACCAACTGGCTGCATCCCTGATAAGCTTTGATGATCACTCTCAATACAAACACCTGATCATACAGACTGAAAATGTGGGGGTGGTGTAAAGGAATTAGAGTCGATATCCAGTAAGTGATTTGGGGTCAACTGCTCACAAAGTCAATGAAAGAACCTGCAGGTCCATAGTTTACATACTTAAGTGAACAAAGGGAGAACTCCAGAATTTTTATTGAAGAACTAAAATTAAAGCAATCCAATGAGCAGAAATGCTGTGCAGGATAAATCCCATGGACTTTAACAGGACTTACAAGTATTCAGTAACTTTTTTTCCTTTACTTTTACATGAAGTTATTTTTGATTTAGGAGCTGAATTTCAGGATTGCAGATTAAAAATGTTTGTCTCAATTTGTGTGCCTTGAAATCAGATGAAAGGAAGAAGTGCAGCCTGCTGCTCCATGCATATGTCTCTTTCTTGTTTGGTCTCCAATGAAGGAATGCTAAGGACTAATCTCTACTTTTGCTTGAAAAAAAAAGCCATTCAGTAAGACATCAAACTGGCCCTTGCGCAGCTGATAGAACCACCTAAAAGTGAAGGCCGAAACTGCACCACTAACTTAGCTGGATCTCAGCCTATGCTATATGGCCAGAGCTGTAAGGCTCACCAGATCACTAGGATGAGAGGCATGCAAAATTTAAACTTTGGGTCTCAGCTATGGCACATGTGTAGCCACATTGGTGTGCTCTAAGATCATCTTGGGGAGAGAAAACCCAAACAAACAGTATAAATTCAGAGGTTATTTCTTTGTATGACTGATGAAAATCCAGTTCTCCGACAACTACCTTTTTACTCATTTTGGTGGAATTAACTTTTTTAACAGCTCCCTTAGAGCTTTTACCTTTCAATTTGGGGGCTCAAAAGTGCTGTGGCCATCTCCTCATCTCCCTCTCACATTTCATATTCTCTGGCGCACTCTTGTATTTGCCACCATCAGAAAAAAGAGATTTTAGTGTGTCAAATCCCATAAACCTTTCAAATTCTATGCACTATCTTATATTTTGTAACTCTTGTTTCCATCTCTGGTCTCAGTTGCTTCTCTTGTTTTTTGTTGTTGGCTGGACTTCGCGAGCGAAGATTTTGAGATAAGCCTGCACAATGGATTTTTTAGGTGAGGCACAGTGTGCGCAGAACTGGCCCCACCCCCTTTACTCCTGAGGTTCATCTTGCCACGGCCGAGCAGCTCGGACGGTGACAGCGAGTTCCTCGGGATTCGAACTGGCATCCGCAGAGGAGGAGCCGGCTCCACAGGCGGGGGCCTACGCCACTTGTCCAATGCCCGCCGCCTCTGAAGTGTAACATCTCAGATTAACATTAAGGAAAAAAACCAACAAACAGAAAAGCAATAATGTCAGGTTGTTGAGCAATCCTGGGAGCCCACGTGGGTCAGAGCACCAGGGGAAGACCTCACCTTATCCTCTCTGCCACCAAATGACATAAACATGGCACTGCAGCCACGCCTGCAACACAAGCTGGGGCAGTGGTTGCTTCTCTACTCTCCCAGCATTTCTCCACCACACTCCTTCCCTTCACACTGTTAGAACAAAGCTGGGATGTCCACATGCAAATGACATGAATCATTGCTTTCCACTGATCTCAGTCATAGAGGTCCAGTTTTGCTCCTGGCTTACACTGTTTTCTTAGTTTTGTAGCCTTTTCTGATTCTGCGGTAGTTCCACTTCACAGATAAAGCATACTATGCCTCAGTCAATAAACTGTCCAATGCAGATCTATCAATGGCAGGTTTTCATATGCCTCAAAACCTTCCTCATCCTCCTGCAGCTGTAAAAGCCCTAAGAAAAAGAATAACAATACACATCCAGTAACACTGTCAGCACACTTCCACGTGCCTGGTCAGAGATATTCCTAGTTAAGTATAGCACATTGTCTCCCTAATCCCAATGTGAATTCAGTCATATATATATAGGAGCAACAGACTGCCACATTAATGCATCATGCAGGATTAAAATAATATCAGAAAACATTATAGTCACAGGACTCACAGAAACTTCCCCAACATAAAGATAATTCTCTATGTCGAACAAGAAAACCAGAAGGACCTGCTACCCACATGGATGTCATTAAGAAAGGATAAAACACAGGGAATAGGGAGTGGCATAACAGGTGACATTCGGTGGAAATCGTGGTCAGAAAGCAATTCCCAGACTGTGGAACGAGGAGTACCTTAACAAGTCATTACCAAAAATCTCCTCCTGCATGGGTTCACAGAGACAGATTCACTGCTACCACCAATAAGGATACATGAGTAATCTGAATTTGGGGATATTACCACCAAAATGAATAATTAGTATACCCAAAATGGAATTCATGAAAACAACTGCCTCCTCAAAGACCCAAACAATCTCCCTCTCACAAAGTTCACACAGATGCCACCACTTTTGTCAAGTTAGATGAAAAAATTTTTGCACACCCCAGGGCAAAACTGGAAGTTTAGGAGGTTAGTTTGTCCACTAATGTTCCCCTCTGCAAAAGGCCACTCATCTGTGTTGAAATTTTAGGGTGGGAAGGTGGAAAATCTAAGCCAAAACCTGTCTGCTGGCTTGTTTGACACGAACAGATTTTTTTTTTTTTTTTTCCAGAATGAGTGTAAACACTTTAGCCAATGAGACAGGAGCTTTTTGACTCCTTTCAGAACTGAGGATCTGCATGATGCACCTGGGTAGTGCACAAAAACCATGAGCTCAAACCCACCTTAGCAAAAATCTAAACATGGCTTTTAAAATTATGAACCTGCACAGTGTTTGGAGGAGATCTCATCATCTACACTTCAGTATCATTTACTTAAAACGTGCATGAACTCCACATTTATACTGTGCAGCTATGGCAAAACAGAATTGGAAACTGCAATGAAAAGGACACGTTTATGTCACATCTGTTTGAAAATACACAGGCTATCTTCACACAAACAAACACTTCAACAAAATTCTTATGAATAAATAGTACTAAGTACTAGCAATCAGGAACAACTTGAAGAAAGACAAAATTAGAAGTATCCCTATTGGCTAAATTATTATTGAAAATTAGACATCCTTTTAAAGGTCAACCTCCAAAAAATTCATAACCACGTGATCAATAAAACATGAAGAAACACACTATGGCCCAGCAATCACTGGAGGACAGACAAGACAATTTACGCGACTCCTCTGAAATAGTTTCTAGAGTCTAGGCAAAGTTAAAAAATTATGTTGGGAAAATTGCATGGCTTTTTAAATGTATATTCTAGATAAGTAAGTGCTGAAATGACATACCAGAATATGTGTGTGAATGGTAAGCGGTGGTTCATACAGGAGAGGAATCATCACACAAATACAGAAAAACTGTGAAACAGATCCCCAGGTGATCAAGTCCATCCTGGAGCTTCTGCTCCACAACAATTTAGCTCATGCTGCCAGGTCAAACTTTTGTCAAAATCTCTCAGTGGTCTTAAAAATCTATGACTATGTCAAAAAGACTAAAACAAGAATCAATTAACACTCTAACCCTTACAGCTGTGGCCACAAGTGGGTACTGTCAGAGAGGAATTGCAGCTTTTCTTATAGGACATTCCTTATGTAGATTCCTTATGCAGAAGCCACAGATGAACTTTGTAAAGCAGCTCAAAGATATAAAGGGTAGTAAGCAATAAGCATAATTTACTGAGTCTTATTACCCAATCTAGACTCTCCATTAACAGAACAGAGACCATATGGTAAATTTTAGCTAAAAAGGAGTTGTAGAATAAATTCCATATAAATTCTGAACAGACTGGCAGCAAAAAGAATAAAGACATGGCAAAATAAGTAAAACTCCCTTCCCCCACTTCTTTTAAACTTACAAATCTTTTTTGTGTCACAGTTTTGGATAAAATCACAGCCTGAAAATTGATTATATCAATTTTCCAGTATCCAGGGTTTTATTTGCTATACGACAAAAACTGAAGGACCAGCACAATACTAAGGTAAACTTCAGGCCCTGCCAAAATAAAATGCTTTGTCATTAATTTGTTACAGCTTGACTTTCACCCCAGAATATGGAGAAACGTACTATGGTCTTTCTGAGGGGAAAAAAGCAGAGATCTTATCTACACCCAAATTTGCAGATATCTAATTTAAAAATAAATCAGTCTTATGTAAACCAATGCAAAGCTTCAGTGTGAACACATTTAAACTGTTTTAAAGCTGATTTATGTTTAAACTCACATTAAAATCCATTCCTTAACAAATTAAGTTGAATCAATAAAGTTCTGGATTAAATTAGTTTTAACAGGTCTTTTTAGAGGCAATGCTCTGTCTGCTCCAATTTTTAAGAAAACTGACTTTAATGACAGTGACTTTGTATGTTAACACTCATACATGTTAATACGCATTCATCATTCAGGGTAGACAGACATCAATGTGGTTACAAAACTCGGCACAAAAGGACTAATCAGACCAATGTCCCATCCCTTTCCTAGTCTCCATTTTGTTTCAATCTTAAGTATAATACCCTTGCGCACTATAGATTTATTTTGAGCTGGAGATTTTTGTATATCGTCTGAGATTTATCTGTTCCATGTAATTTCTATTAACAGTTTCAGTTTGTTGTTATTCCTGCAACAGGAAACTTTTCCTCTGCTTTTACTTCCTATTTAAGACACTGACTTCAGTCATGAATAACCTCCCCTGTATACACATAGCATCCACCACAGAAAGTGCTTTTTTGCTGCCAAAAAGTTACCGAAGAGGACTAACAGGACAACTGTAAGCCAATCTGCAACAAAGCTGTTTTTTCAACAGAGTCTCACTAGATCTCAGACCAACTCTGTTCAGGTTTCAACAGCTGAGCTGCAAGGAAGGCTGCAATCTACATAGTCCTTACTATACAAACAGAATAAATGTCTCATATGAGAGTACCCTGAGACAACTCTCTGGGAAAGAGTCTAGGTTATGAAAAGCAAGAAGGTTCCCACCCACTGTTGTTGGTGTCATGCTCCAGCAGTCCAGTGGATTTCTTATCTTTCTTGCAGGATCAGAAATAAAGTCTCTAGCCTCATCACATGTGGCCACTGTGACTCTCTGAAGCTATCTGAAGTAAAAAACTTTAAAATCTATGCTGTTCCTTGTTGGGAGTGACATGATTGAAGAATGAAACCAGAATCAAATCTCCATTAGAGACCATCTGCATAGCGTTCAGACTAATTCTTATACAGTGCCATATTTTTCTTTCTTTAATCTTTTAAAAAAAATAAAAAAACAAACCAACAAACAACAAACCCAAAACAAACAAACAAAACCCCAACCAACCAACCAAAAAACCACAAACCAGTCTTTCATAAACCAAACAAAACCACATTATCCTAAAAATATGGTATCATGTCAAGCTCCAATCTGGATTTTCATTGAGAATAGCATATAACAGGCAGAATGCATAACTTTCTTCCCAACTGTGCTGAACTCTAGGGGGTTGCCAGTCATCTCTTTTGTCCAGATTTTCTACAAGACATGAGAAAGAAACTCATATTACACAAATAAATCAGAGATAAAAGCTTGACACTAAAAAGTTTGGGAAAACAGGTTTACAGTGGAAACTGTTATGCAATCCCAGCAGCAGAACTGGCAGGTGTATTAAGTTCCTATAATACTCAGTCCTGCAACGTGGCATGACTACAGAGATAAGGGCTTTCTCACAGGATGCCCAGTGATGGGCAGGATTCACTGTCTAGTGATGTGCAAAAGCTGAGTCTGCTGTCTACCTAACATATCCATACAATTTGGTTTTTCTACTTTTCCTTTTGTGTGTCACCCCAACTTTTTTGTTTTGTTTTGGTGTTTTTTTTTTTTGTTTTGTTTTGTTTGGTTTGGTTTGGTTTTTTGTTTGTTTTGGGGTTTTTTTATTTTATTTTTTGTTTTTGTTTTTTTTTGTTTGTTTGTGTGTTTGTTTGTTTTTTTTACTTCTGACTATTCTGTGACAGATTGTTCAATTGCACAGGAAGCAACACGCATATCTCTGCTTAGAAATGCCAATTTATACCCTTCTGTTATGAGCTGGATGATGGTTTGAAGTCCATTGAGCAAACCAGGACTCCCTCTTGCATCTCACACTTTCTGTTTGGGTGTCACAATCACCAAAATATTCCTGTATTAATTACAGTCTGGGATCCTACCTATACACTGGAGAGAAAATATACCTCTGGAGAGATGAAGTAATATTTGGGCTGAAAATCCCTATGAGAAACAGACAAAGAAAAGATATATACCAAACCTCTGATGGACTGGAACCTGGTTTCAGACACAAGTCCAAGCAATTCCTGGTGCAAAATTTGTCCTACATTGCAAAGTACATAATAACAAAAGCTATGACAAGAAAGCCATAAAAGATTGAGGGAGGAAGTCAAGAAAGAATCACAATAGTATCAGAAAGGAATGTTCAGAAGAAAGAACATAAGGGATGAGTTCACCGCATCTGCTGAAATTTAATATCCTGAGTCCCCCTTCTGGCTGCAAAGGGAATTTTACGTAGGAAGTAACCATTCAGGACACCATTATTGCTAAGAGAAATGGAAACAATCAATACAGCAAATCACTTTGTTAGATGACAAGAATTTTGCTTTCAGACTATTAACTCCTTCTGAATTGCCCTTTGGTTACTAAAAGATGTTATAAACCCCAACATGGCTGAAAAACATAATAATAAAAAACAATAGTATAATTATTCTGAATGTCAACTGTATTTTTCCATTTTAATCATTGCTCCTTGAAAGAATTTAGGGCATACTTTGGACTTTGCAAGACATTATCTCCAGGTCTGATCCTTTTGCATACTTTCTATCCCATGAGCTTCTTGATTTTCCAGTAATATATATATATAAAATTAAAGATTAATGAAAAGCAGTATCAAAACAGTGTTTTCTGAGAGCCTCCAGAACAATCAGGCTATTTGTGATGGAATAAGTGTGTGTTTAGAGATGTTCATCAAGCGTTTCAACATTGAGTTGAGAGTGCATAGAGGAGGCTCTAAATCTAGCAAATAACCAACAAAAGGATCATCTCTGCTAGCACTACACTACACCTCCATTTGTAACTTTTGCAGACCTGTCTAGGGTTGACTGAATACACACCAAACCCAGCATATAAACATGGAAGTCCATGTTTCCGTAACAGTAAAGGCAAATAGCTCCTGGGCCACGTGTCCTCTTTCTTGCAGTATCTTCATTCTAATCTTTCTCAGAGTTTTGACAGCTGTTAATCTCCATAGCTTGTTCCCCTTGTTTCAATCTTAAACACAGTTAAAGTAATCAGAGGGAGAACTGACTTAAACAGCAGTTTTAACCAGCTTTTTCCTACCACCTATTCTTTCTCCGGGGCCGGGGGGGCGGGGGGGAGGAATAGAGAGAGAGAAGATTCTCACTGGTTGCTAACTCTTATTTGTAATTGAGCATAGCCTTTATTCTCAATTTGATAACTTAGTTTTTGAAGTTATGAGGATATGCTACCTCTGCCCTCCATTTATGTAGACAGTTGCATAACTGAATATACCCATAAGCACCCTATAAATGCTTATATTTTCAATTTTATGCTGGAAAATTATGTATTACTTGATGTATTAGTTATCTCATTGATTATTCTGCAGAGGGGTAGATAAAGATCAAAATACAGAAGAAGACAAGGACTTGCATTAGCTGAATATGCTAGACACATAGGAGAGGAGAAAAGCAGAAATTCTATTAAAACATGTTTTGAATTCACAATTAACAGACTTGCTAAACAAATAAGGACTAAGAGCAACTTTCTGAGTCACATTTGACTATAGTCATTATGTCCTCAAAAAAGGCAGGCATCTCAGTTTAAGGTACAGATTGGGAGAGAAAAATATGTTTTTCTGGATTTAACTCTTATTCAGCAGCTTCAATATGAAAAAAAAGAAATTCATCATCTCATTGAATTAAATGAGAAACATTAAAAACTCCCTCTTCTCAATCAGCAAAACAGGTAAGTATAGCATTCAAAAAACATCTTGGGCAAATGACATTTCTATGCATTTAACCTTTCAAACTGGTTCATAGGATGGGATGTGAATTTACAGAGCTTTGGTTATTTTACACTCAGTCATCTCAGACACTGAATTTATACTGACTTGTGCAGCTTACTGCATATAAAACTGGAGTATCATGTTAGAAACCATTAATATGAATGGTCTTTCACCCACAGTAATGAGTCCAAGTAAATTAGAGAGAGGTACAGAGAGTCATTCACATCATGCAGGCAGTCTGCTGAGCAGAATGCTTGTACTGGATCCCTTCTTATGAGGTGCGATGTGAAATACTGTAAAACTGGATGGCTAGGTAGGGAGTTGTCTATCAGGGCTAAAATTCAAGAAAATCACCCTAAGGCAGGAGCATGGGATGTGGGAGGACAACAAAGCTCAGGAAGAAGAGGCATTACCCTTAACAGAAGTCACAGTAGACATGTGATAGGATAGCTGCACAAGGCGTGTTTGGAGTAGAAACACAAAATAATTCAGAAAAACTCAACAAAAACTCAAAATCAGCATAGTTTTATTCCCAAGTCCCAAGGTTCATTTCTATCCACATCCAAAACCCATATCAAGACATAGCAAGTGCTGTGTAATGTGACAACTCAACTCTTCCACATGCACCAGTCTCCTAGACAAAAAAGGGTTCTCACCAGAAGTAAACTGGTGCATCTGGGTAAGGACTCAATTTTTGGCCATTTTCTTTGCAAACTGTTACTTGACCTTCAGCAATGTTTTTGCACAATTTATCTTAAAGCACTTCTTTTCCACTCCTGACACAAAGAGCTAGTCTGTACATACCATGGTGAGGCGTCCAGACAAGTTTCTTTGTAGTCCAAGTGCACACATGATGTGTGACCACAGCAAAGTGCAGACTGACCCACAAGGAAGCAAGGGGACATGTGTGAGGAATTAATCAGGATTCACTGAAGGTGTGCATTTTAGTTGGGTTAGTTAAATCAAATAAAACACTGAAGTGAGCATGTCCCTTCCAAATCTGAGTGGCTTTGGTGTAATTCACTCAGAATGGTCCATCTCTGAACAGGAGCCTTTGCTCCAGGCCTTCCGATAGAGGAACTCATTCACTTTCAGTGTTTTTATTTGGAGTGTCTTGCCTGGACTGTCTGTAGGACTGCCCATTTGGAGAGTCTGCCTGTGCAAAAGCAACCATTTTGCTCTAAATTCACAATTTAGCTGACTAGTTTACTCTTACAGACAAGTAATTTTTTTGACATAAAAGACTGATCAACTAAATCCCACCCCCTGCTTAAATGCTTATTCAGTGTTCTGCTATGGCCCATGACATATCACAAGCGTTCTGGCTCCCAGCTCTAAAATAATTAGTCTGGGGAAATTAGCCAGCACTTTCTGCACACCTGCAGCTGACCGTGCTCCTCTACCTGACAGCGGTGCCTCTCCCACACCAACACATGCTGGCTGTGAGCATGGCTCCCAGGGCTGCTGTGCCCAGGACTCAGCCTCCAAAAAACCTCTCAGGGGGGATGGTGCTGATTCTCACGAAGCTGAATGGAACCACTGGTTTGGCAACGAAGCTGCTCATGAGGGTCTCTGCTTAGAAGATTTATGTTTTAAACAGGCAACAGCTAATATCAAGGGGGAAGAGATACATTACCAGCAAATCATTTCCAAGCAGCTAATAACCGTTTCCCTACCCACCAGATCCTAGGATGCATTTTCAGGTTTAAACATAATGTATACACTGTAAATACCGGAAACATCTGGGGTTTATTATAACACCACTTTGCTAGCCTTGGGCATTGTACAACTCCCGCAGGCCATGGTTCACCCTTGACCTGCCAAACACGATTACTGTACTCAGGCAACTTCCCCTGCTCTGCAGCTGCTTGCCTTCCCCTCCCCTCTGTCAATTCTCACTACTGCTATCATTACGGCTACCATCCTAGAATAGCCAGTCAAAAAACTGGGTTGCCATGGTCATTGCAACATGGCGTCATGGAAACAGCACGACTGAACAGGCAAAGAAAGGATTATAAGGATGTCCAGTGAGGTCACTTTGTATGTTAAGCCCACGGGAAGTAGGGCTGCCCAACGCCATCTGTATTAGCAACCTTCTTCCTCCCCCTGCAAGGCCATCTTCCTTCTCTGTTCCATTCATCCCATCCTTGTTGCATGTCTTTCACATCTCAATTTTCCTTCTTTTCCAACCTCCAGTCTCCCACTGAGCAAGAGGTGACCCTGTGTCTCTCCCCTACTCCTCCTGCAGCCTTATCTCCCAAACACATCGTGCTTCCTAAGCTCTCTGCTCTCACCTCCTCCCTCCATTTTTGCTCTTCACCAAGGACCTCTCTTCATTCACTCATTTTCTACTGCTTCCTGTCCAGCCCCACAAATCTCAGTCCTCTCCCTGCCCTGCTTTTCCACCAGTTCTCCCATCCTCTTCAACATGGTCCCAAGTTGACTTCTCCCTGCCTTTATGTAACACCACAGCAGCACAGCAGGCTGGATCTCTCATTTTCCCTGATGAGGGTTACAGGCTGTCTGGGCTCATCAGCATGGGGAGGCATTTTAGGGCTGTTGGAACAAGGCTGGACTGAAAAACTTCAGCTGAACTAACACAAAGTGTGAATACAAAGTGCTTCAGTTATACTATGGTGGGGACACATCTTTAGAAATAAAGTGATCTTAATTCTGTCTGGTTTAGAGCTAGGTTAAAAATTGAAAAAACAAACAAACAAACAACAACAAATCAAACAAACAGAAAAGAAAAGAAAAGAAAAAAGAAAAGGAAAGAAAAGGAAAAGAAAAGGAAAAGAGAATGAAAGAGGCAAATGGTGATCCAATGGCTTAATGCACGCACTTTAAAATCTCACTTGGATGATCTTTCCAGGTGCCCCTGCATAAGCAGGCCAGTGACCACAGACTGTTCCTTTCCAAGCATGAACAAGCAGTGCCCTTTTTGTTTCAAGTTGATTCTTCCTGCTGAATGCCTGAACAACAGTAAATAGCGCTGTACAGAAACACAGCAGAAAGAAAATACGACCTGTGTTTTCAGATGCTCTTTCTGCTGAGGAACAGACCCAGCAGCTTCCCAGTCAAGTCACAACCAATTGCCACCCCGCTTACAGCTTACAGGAGTGTACCACCTGTCTCATGAATCTTCTGTTACAAGAAGTCTCCCTGAGAGGTAACAACCATTTCAGCAACAGTAAATATATTTGCAGAGTTCTACCAAAGCTTCTCTGCCACCTCTCCCTGATTAAAGCCTACTGACTGATGTTATATCCATCCTGGCCCTGAGAGTTCAAGTGCTGATTACAGCACTAGGACATTACCCTTATTCTCTACCTTTTCTGCAAAGTAAAGGTAAATTTATGAAAACAAGTATCTGAAATGTATTGCCTTTTAAAAGTTTTATTACTCAGTAGCCTGGTAAAACCCTCTTAGGAAAAATGATATGTAGCATTGTCTTCTTATTTTTTTATGTCTTAATTTGTTAAATTCAACTACCGATCAATTTAAACATCATCCTAGAATTATGCTATGGTAAAACAAATGCACATTTAGAGAATAAATGGAATTGATTCTCTTCTGGAGTAAAAGGCCTTACTAAAAGAGGTATTTAAATATAAACTCCAATCCTTCTCTGAAGAGGCACCTGGTAATTCACTTTTTGGATCAAATTGCAACTCCAAAAAAACTTTATGACCTCATGCGGTCTTTCCACCCCCACATTCCTACCTAGAAACGTTATATACAGCATGCTCTGGGCAAGGCTAAGTAGAACATGGATGGTGTTTCTGGGGAAAGAGATGTAACAGGCATAGCACAGAAGCACAGCAGTGAAAACATAAGAAATAAGCAGCTGCCTAAGGAAGGATGCCTTAAAATGCTGATATCTTCATTCCTGGTCAAGCGCATATTCTCCACTCCTGCTTGAAAAATCCCCCACACCCAACATTTTTCCTTGTCAAACATGACCACATGCCCATTCTTCACGCCATTCTACAGCACACATAAAAATGACCATGCCGATCAGACAAAACACTAGACTAGCCTAGTATTCCATCTCCAGCTATAGTTGTTTATGGGTGACAGGGAAAAGAAGTCAGAAAAAAGTAACCAGAAATCATTGGCTGCAATACCCTTGGCAATAGCAATGCCCTACAGGTCATCCAGATGCAGTGGAAGGAAGTACAACTGAGTCAGGTGAGATGCTTGGAAGTCTTTGTGGTATGAAGCAGATTTAAAAGCTGCTTCTTGCTTCTCTGATGGGGCTTGCAGGTGGGTGGGAATCTTGACAGGCTCCTGGAGGGATCCGGATCTGGTGAGGTGGGACTTTCCACTACAATAGTGAGGACAACCTTGAGGCAGTCTTACTGCACCTACATGTACCTACATGTACCTCACTGATGGTTGGGAGAAGAATGTGCAAACACTGGGAGAGTAATCCTGTCTTATGTTTTTTATCTTATCTACTCCCTGGTTTAAAGCCAGCAGTCACCAAGGTTTTGTAAATGTAAACAGCCTCAAAACTAACTTCAGTTTTAAGTATCTCAAGCTGTTCCTTACCCCTTAACTTCGAAGTGATTTATAGTTCTTATTTGTGCCTGTGGTCTTTGACATTGATCTGAAATGGACTTGTTTTTTCCAAGAAACTGATAGTGACAAACATCATGAAATATGCCATGAAACAAGGCAGTCCCAAGGCCACTGGATAGTTCTTTAATCTCTTAAGGGAGTTGCAAACAGGTTTTTTTTCTCTTCTCTAAAAGTAAAAAAATAATCGAAGCAAACTCACTATTCTGGACATTTCTACAGTTCCCTGATGAGCCATGGTGTGAAGATTTCCACTTTTCCAGGAAGACCTCGTTTCCCCACACTATCAGGAGAATATGCATTTGTTCCCCTTTATAACATTAATACAGAATTAAAAGGTTATTTGGGAACATGCACTTCTTTCTCATAGCAGCTTTCAGCTCTGTTCTTTAAGGAGGGCAGTGCTTTCCAGATTTGTGCCATCTAGCTGTTGGCATATATCACAGAACCACTCTCCAAGGAGGTCTCTCCAAGAGCTCCAGCATTTTTATGGAACCATAAGTTTAAAATGGCTTAGAAAAGAACACTTCCTTTTCTTGACACTTCCTCAGTGGAGAAATTCTCTGATGTCATATAACTGTAAGAGCTTTTGAACACTTAAAATTAACTCCTCTCCTGCAGCAGTTATGATGGATTGGAATGTATGTGTGTACACCAGTCTGCATATATGTCTGCACTAATATGACTCTAGCATGACTCGGAGAGGGGGCAGGGAGGGGGAGGAAGAGTTTGCTTTTTGCAAAAGCTAAGTAGTTGAGAGTAGAATGAGAAACAGGTACAACTTCACTCATACAAAGAGAATAAGATGAAAAAGATGCCAAGACACTTCCAAACATACAAGTACCTGATTTCACACATCCGCTGAGTTAGCCATTAACCTCAAGAACAAACATTAGATATTTACTTATCTTTCTCTGCCTGTCACCTCTAGATCATCAGATGTGATACAGTCCATTGTATCAATTTCTTCCAAACACAATTTTTGCAGGAGAGAAGTCCACTTGTTACGTCTGAGTTTAAATAATTTGCAGTGTCATTAACTTCAGTTTTACTTGGCCCTTTTGGGACTTACCAAAGAACACCTGTTTAGAGTTTAAAATACATGGTTACCCAGATGGGGTGAGAGAAGGGGAAACTTTGCCCTAGGCATGGTAACTTCTCTTTGCACACAGCCCCAGCTAGTTCCACTTACCAGAGTGCATAGGCAAGTGCTCAAGTTTAAGTCTGCAAATAAGCCAAATGATGCTCAAGGAGTTTTGATGCACTCTTTGCAGATCAACTTGCTTGAAAGTAAGCTGGAAGATCATTTTCCTTTCAAGGCCTAACTGTCGACAGGACACAGAGTGATATGCAGACATAGTGACCCCAGAACCGCCTATAATGGATGAGAGGAATGGGATAGAATTTGCTGATGGTGATTTTGAGCCAAATGCCCAGAGGAAGAAAAATTTTCATCATAGCCTTGAGGGGGAAAAAAGGCATAAGCAAGACAAAGACAGGGTGTCATCTGTAGCAAAATCACCTGTGCAGCTGAGAGGGGACTTTAGCTCATAGACAGAACAGTGGACCTAATCCCTCCTATGCATTTTATGACCTCCTGCCATTTCATCTCATTGCCATACTGTTTCCCTCTTGCCAGTGCCATGGAGGATCTCCAGGCAAGCTCACTGTGGCAGCAAGCACTCAGTGTAACTTGTCAATGGAGGCAAGCCTAAGCTTTTAGCAGTCAAAAGGGAAAGAGACACCAAGGACTTAAACTACAGCCCCTCGACTGAAGGAGACTATTCAGACCTAGCAGCTTACTTCAGCTTTGACGGCACTTACCTTCAAAGTCAATTAGATGGAAAATCATGGAAGCCTAGAGTGAACATGAGTGGCATTTAAAAATCCACCCTGGGACTAAGGCTTCCTTAGCCATCTTTGGTGCCCAGGGAATCTCTCTTCTTCAGCACTTCCCCTCAAGAGGAAGCAATGTCACTGGCAGCAGCTGTGCAATTAATTCCATGCATTTAAAGCAAAATGCCTAGATAAAGCTCCTTCTCTCTGAACAGCTCTTACAGATTATATCCTCTCCTTTGACCATTTTTTAGGACAGCAGTGAAGATGGCTTATCACTAAGCTCTGCCTTCATCCTGCTGTTAGGTACAACTCACACTGCAGCCAAAGAACTGGTTCCCCTCATGCAGCCTGCCCAGAAACTGGGGGTAGCCTGATTACTGGCATCAGCTTCTAACAGTCAGGTGTGAGCTGGAGAAGGGATGAGAGCAGACAGCATTTCAGGGATGGAAACAAGAACACCAGCTGCTGAGACCAGTGGGTTTTGACATTTCTGGAACTGAAGAGAGCCTCACGAGAGACTGTGTAGCTAGGATGAGTAAAGATCATTTCGTGGTAGGGACCGCTCCTCACGCGCGTGGTCTTCACTCACAGATGGGAAAAATAATCAAGGTACAGAAATACCAAATAAACTAGGAATAGTCCTGTGTTAAAAGGACAGTTATCTATTTGAAATCCCTCACTCTGACCTTATTTCAAGATCCCCCTGCTCTCCTTTCAGATTGTTGCTCTGAAATAGTTTCCCAATTACTGACCTTGCTGGCACTCCATACAGCCAGGAAAGCATGTGCTCAACACCAATTTCATGGTGTTTGACAACCAGTTTCTTTTTTCCACAGTTCGTGTCATCCAAAATTTAGACTTATCTTTTTGTACATTTGCAGTGTCTTCTTACATGCCAGAAACAACATGCTTAAGTAAAAATTGCATTTAAATAAAACCTTCCAGCATAAAAACGATAAGGCCAGGACTCCTGGAATCTACAACATAAAGGCGGACAATAATTTGATCAGGACACTGGCCAGACTAGAAGCCTGTAATAATAAAAAAAATCCAGTAATATCTGCATTCATCCCTTAGATTTTTGAACTATACCATATATTAAAAAAATTACAGCAATCCTTGTCTCAGATGTTGTGAGTGACAGAAATCTTACACATGGCCAGGCAAGTTTATCCTTTGCATAACTATCTTCACTTTTAAAAGCAGTGCATTTTAACTAATGCCACAAGAGCACTGGCAGTCACATTCATCCTCTAGAACTTGACAGAGAATACACTCCTTACAGAGGACTTTATACCTCTGCATTTCTGTCCACCTTTTCCAAGATCAGGTCTAACTAGCAGCTTCCACATTTTCATGTTTGCTTTTCAAAAGCTTAGCTAACTTCTTCTACAACAACTTCTCTTGAGATGATCAGGACACTGCTATAAAGCTGGTATGGGTCATTGCAGAAGTGCAGTAGAGGGCACAGACAAGATGGAGGCACTGGCTGTCCTGGGACACCAGTTTTTACATTTCATATTGTTCTCACTGGCAAGGGGAAGCTCTTGCCAGTGAGAACAGGAGTTACTCTTCTGTTCTTGTAATGGGACATGCTGCTCTTGGAAGCAATCTGCTCAAAAATTTTTCTCGTACAGCCTTCTCTCTTAGTCTCTCAAATCCTACCACTGACTCCCTGAACATGCAGGTCTGGCATAGTGACACAATTGACATCTTCTTTGATGCCCTTCATCCCTTTATACCTCCCTTTGAAACAGCTCATGCCATAGAACTGGCTACATAGTACCAATGGTATAGCAAAGTGCATAGTAGCTAAATTCCTGCCCCACCTTTCTGCCTCTGCTGCAGGAGACATAAGAAGAATACACACTGCCCTCCCAGAAATTAATTTTCACAAGGAGAATGGAATCTTTTTGCACACTAAAAGAAAAGACAAAGGAGTAAGTGACAGGTTTGTGATACCTACAGGTTATTCTTATCTCTAGAATGGCCACATGTCAGAAAAGAGGGTGGTTTGAAGAAAGAGGTAACACTGAGAGTCAAGAGACTTTGGTTTCTGTCTTGGGATCAGACTGTGATCTGCTGTGATCTTGAACATGCAAAGACTGTATGCTCCTAGGCAATAAGATCTTGCTGTCAGACTGAGCTTGTTCCACAGAGAGTGGTTTGAAGGATATAGATTTCAGTTAGAGCTCAAGGACTGTGATGATACAAACAATATTAGTTTAGTTGGCACAATTCAAGACTCCATGCAAAAATGCATTCACTGAATAACAGGACCTGTTTCATTTACTAGCATCCATTCCAAATATAATGCAATAACACAGAGCAGTTTTCAGTGCTGTTTCAAATACAGGTGCGATACATTGACAAATACATTGACATCCCCTTTTTTCTCTTTGTTTTTAAGCCCAGTGGACTTTCCCAAAGAAAAACTGAAGAGTCTGTCACTGTGGAAGCCAACAATCCCACTAAAGTATCACATCTGCACACATACACACACAGACACAAAATCTCCCAATATTGAATTTAAAATCTAACTCTTCTGGTAGTAGTGGCAGTGGTGGCAACCTCTATCACCTCTGCTTATGTTATTAGGGACACTGCTTAGTCATCTCAAGTATGCATTCATGCTTCTGTAACTGTCTTCAATGGGATTAACCATTAGCCATAGGACACGGTGTGTGGCTGACTCAAGGGTGAAATGAAAGTTATTAACGCAGGAGAAAGGCACTGTGCAAGGCTCAGCCTGAGTCCATGTCTGAATGCCAAGCCCAAACTGCCTGACCTGGATTCCCCCTGCTTACAGAGGTGGAAGGCCCATCAGCTCATAAAACCTGAGAAAGAGATGCACATAGAGAATGAGGAAAGGCTTCCAAGTGAACTGTCACAAATGGATTAACATCTCCCTCTTCCTCTCAGTCCAAAATCTGTGGACTGCGTTGTCAGAGCTAGGAGTCAAATGGCCCACAGTGAACAAACTACACAATATGGTCAATTTCTCCCTAAATCTAATGCTCCCACAGAAAATTACATAACCAGAAATGCAAACCTAGACACAAACAGTAAGCTGTGTGCAAATAAAAAACCAGCAGTTACTCTAGGGAGGAAGTTACGTTAAAGATCTCTACCAGTGTCTTATGAAATATCTTGCTTTACTTTCTATTGGTTTTTTCCCATTAACAGAAATAGAGCAGATGGGACCGATAGGGAAGAGAGGAAAAAAGAAGGAAAATAATGGGGGGACAAAAGGGAAGAAAGAAGAATGGACAAAAGAAGGGAGGAAGAAAAGGACAAAAAGCTACACAAGGAGAGCAGCAGGACACGTATTAGAAAGGAAGAAGGGAGTAAAGAAGGAAGGGACAAAATGAAGGCAAGGAGAAAGAAAGGGAAGAAGAAAGGGGTGGAAAGAGTGTGAAAGGAAAGCAAGAAGTTAGAGAATGAAGAGGAGAAAAGCATGAACACCCTTGTGACCTCACACTGGATAATTTCACTCTCATATCTCATCAGATCAGAGCAGACTGTTTTCCAGGACTTAAAGCTACCAGTTTACCTACACATCTCCTGACCTTCAACACAACTGAACAGCCCTAACAACCCCAACTTGATTTTCAGGAGTCTGCCTTTCAAGCTGTCATTCTCACGTCAGCCTTCTGATACTGGTGAAGCTCCCCAGGAGCTTCAAGGACTGAAAAACATCCCCATAAGCCACCAACACGGCTCAGCACAAAGCCCCGCAGCTCTGGGGTAGGGGGCAGCTGGCACCGCACGCTCCGTTCGCGGACCGAGGAGGGAGGGCAAGGCGCGGTGCTGCCCGTCCGCCGCTCCCGGTTCTGCCGCGGGCACAGCGCGCTCCCGCCGCACCCCCTCGCGGCCGCCGCCGGCACCGGCAGTGGCACCCCCACCCTCCTCAACCCTTCGCTTCAGGTCACCGACGGGTATTTCCCCCTTTCACTATTAGTTCGACTGTCTGCAGTTATTTGAAAGCAGCACTTCCACAGACGCCTCCGGGAGCGGCGCAAGCAGGCACCGCAGTCCGGCTCTTCCATTCGTTATGCTGCCCCTGCATCTCCGGCACCGGTACCGTCATTCTGCCGATGCACGGCTGTCACCGCAGATTTTCTAGGGTTGGAACAAGATTACCCTCACTCCCCCGCCGAACGCAGGACTCCGTGTACTTTAGGGAGCAACTGAGGGTTAACCGAAACACCTCAAGCACATTCAAGCAGCTCTTTGAACAACTAGCATGACTCATACGAAATACTGACAATTGGTTTGTTTTCTTGTATCATAACGGAACACGATAAACTATCAGTACTGTTAAAGGCACATTCATTCTTGTTACTTTTGGAATGCTAGCAAAACACTGATTTGGTAAGAATTCATAGCATTTCCAGATCCTGACACCCCGTGACACAATTGTTTTTCACTGTTTTGCTTTTGGTCATAACTACCTGCCTCAAAGGACTACCAGATGCTTATAGATAGATTGGAAGAGGGGTGTAGGGGAAAGGAGATACTTGGAATAAAGTTTTCCACAGCTCTGCACGTAGCTTACCTTACTTTAAGAATAACAAATGGCCAGGGAAGTCCCTAAAGTAGACTGTCATCAAAGATGCTCAGCTGCTTCTCTTGTGATTTTGGTGGGTAGACATTCACAAACTGAGCACCTAGAAAGTTTTTGTGAAAACTCAGTGACTTTGAACCAGTAGGGGAGATAAAAAGTGAGCTGCCCCAAATAGTGGGGGCTGAAATATCATCTTCATGGGATCNTTTTTTTTTTTTTTTTACTTAAGAATGCCATTTCAAACTCTCATTCAACTTTCCCCCCCGCTTCTTTTTCAGTTACTCTTTTTCCGGAAATCCAAGAAGCTCACAATTACCAACAGACAAACTCAGATTTGAGTCAGCTCATGTGTTTTGCCAGAGATTAATGTTTTAAAATCCTTGCATAGTTTAGCAGATCTTGGCATTTCTATACCAGAGAAAAAAAATTTGTTCAGCCTTCCCCAGCTTCAATATTTGCACAAAGTTCAGTACAGTTTCTGGACTTATTTCAAAGGGGGAATCTCTTTCTATACACATGCAGTATTTACTAGACAATTATACTGGTATGTCCTCACAATTCTGTTTGTATTCCCATGGCTGCAGTCAAGTAGTACTTGTAGTGTTAAGTCAAAAAAGTTTGAATGGTGACTAATCTCATTTAGTCAAAAAGACATTTACACATATGAATGCTTTTTAAAGGATTCACTCTTAAAATTGCTCTGAAGATTGAGTGGAATGTTTGGAGCATTTAGGCACTGCACACAGGTAGCAAGTCCTTCCTCCCCAAAAAATGTAAAAGCATAGTAGCAGCACATGAATATTGTGGTCTGGAAAAAAACCGAAGGTGTCACTCCTTCTAAGCAATAGTTTTCCACCAGAAATGGACATATTTTACTAGAAATCACAGCTTTCATTCCATCTTCAAGGCTCTCGTCTTCAATTACTGCTAAAATACTGATTTGTCTTCTGATATCTCTTTATAAATATTGAATATCAATTTAAAATTAGCAAGCATCAGACCAAGCTCTAACCCTCTCAACCAAGCCCTGACCCGCAACTTGGTCTATAATATGATCAGAACAATTTCTTCCTCAGACAACTAAGCCTGATACCAGGACACAGTCAAAGGTTCTGCTCAGTCACACTCTTTTCATCTGAACTTTGTGCTGTTTATTCTGTCAAGTAGTCTCAAAGCTCTGGGATGTTATCTAATTCTAAATTAAACCTCTCACCAGGAGATATTAATTTTCTGTGCCAATGACTGCAACCTCTCTTCTCTGGGCTCTGTAAGAGCAGTTGTCTTCAGAACAGTGTTGCTGAGGTTACCCCACTGAAATGGTGACTGAGATCCATCTCTGACACCATTTCCTTTTGCTTCAACACCTGTGTTTCTGCACCAGATTCTTGCAGAGCCTTGCTCTCCCTACCACTGCTATTGAACTAGACAGTGGCTGCTACAACCCAAGGCCAGAGCTCACTGCACTGACAGCACTGTCAGTCTTTGCACGTATCAAGATGTTTTCCTCAGAAATACTTGACATCTTCTCACACTTTGTCCTTTCAAGCCCAGCAACCTCTCCCCTATCTTCTCTGCTAAGCAGAACCACCTGGAAGTTCACAATTCATGAGATGTCTGGAAGCATTTGAGAAAGGGTCTGGGCAGCTGATGTGCCGGTACACCACCTTATTTAAAAAAGGTGGTGTTTCCAAAGAGAGTTTTTTCCAGAGTTGATTCCTTTCTCTCACTTTGCTAGCCCCACCTCATGCATCTCAGCCTCCCTGCTCCTGCTATAACTGCCCCCTAAGTCAGGAGGAGTGCCTCTGTGAGGGGAAGGTCTGAAGAACTTGGCTCCCAACCTCAGCTTTCCAGCATTAGGTTTTTCTGCCTAGCATGGATATATTTTCAGTGTGCTGGCAACGCCCTAGAAAGCCCTGCCGTCAGATTTGTTGAGCCTGCCTGCATACTCAGTTGGCATAGCTGTTTGGTGATATAGCCTGGTGAAAAACTGTAAGCTTCTGTCCATTTATAACACTCTCTTCTCAGTTTCCCATGACAGAGTGCCCTGCTGAAGGAAGGTACAATCACTCTGGACTTCAAATAAGCCAGACAGAATCAGTTTGTTCAATACCACTTATAGAGAGGGGCAGTAAATATTCTTCTACATAACTTTAATGACAAAGAAACCATAGCAACATGGACCTCCCCAAATTTTTGTAACAGAGCCCAGACCTCACCTGCCAGTGGAAAACACAAAGATTTTTTTCTGTGTTACCACCATGGGGGTGAGAAGACAAAACCCACTCCATCTTTTTTCCAATAACTTTCTTCTTCAATACCAATTCTGGAGTTCCCAGGTAAGTAACAACAGATTACAGTAAAGAAACATTTTCTCATGTGCTTTTTTCCCCTCAGATAGTAAAGCTGATTCTCAACCTGTTGATAAGCTACAAATAAGACAACAATTTCAGACTCAGGATTGAAATGTGGATGATGTGCTTTGACAGCCAAAAGCAAACTAAGTTGAGAAAAGCTATGATCAGGAAAAGCAGCACTAAGCAAAAAACTGAACACCTGCTACAGATTTCTGTGCTAGTGCCGGATCTTAAAACTCAAGATTTTCTGCATACCACTGCTTTTTGTAAGGAAGACCATAAGTAGATGCAAAGTACTCACAGAGAAGAACATAACAGAGAAGACTACAAATCCGGACATAATTCAACTAAAGAAAGCAGATAACTGAAAAGCAAAACTATTTCATGACCTCTCACACTGCACATCCTAAACACAGCAAGTGATCATTAGGTGTGACTGCAAAACTGTAATAGTGAAAAGGAGAAATTGTGGTTCCACCAAAGTCAGAAGGCCTTCATATTGTCCCGAGTAAGTACTGTTAATAAACATGAGTAGACTAGTAATTAATTCAAGCTCTAATATGATTGAACAGAGAGAATAAAAGTCCATGGCATGACATGGAAAACGGCTCTCTTGCGACATTTTACACCAACCATTCTTTCTGCTATTTCTCTTCTAAAATACCAGCTCCTGTTTTAAATACCCCTTAAACCGGAAAATATCCTTAAGTAACAGATTAGATAAAATCTGTGTTACATTGCCAGCATGACGTTATCTGATTGTGAGTCAAGTGTACAGTGATGTGTTATGCTGAATTTCATTCTCCCATTAGACAGACTACATGGATTAGCTACACATGTGAACTATCCTGCCACATACACTCATCTTGGAAGGAATGGGATTTTAATTACATAAGATAGAAAAATTCTCAGTTCTTGCCCACACAGGAAACTTTTGACTAGTAATGCCAGATATGGATGAAGGCGGTACTCTTTCATACCTACAAAAAACATACAAGTACTTTGGAGAACTGAGGTAAGCACTTGCCAAAAAAGTGAATTATTTCTGTTTCAAACACTGACATATTTTGGCTGAGTAAGGACATAGCCTTCTGGAGTTTTAGCAAAGCATTTGGAGCTGGCATAATCTGAATTCTACCGTGATGAACCTCAATCTACACTTGTCACCTTTCAGTTTTCAGATAAAACACTCACCATGGCAGACATGGTCAGACCACTAGAAGTGGGAATTAAATGCACTTGGATACTTAAACCTTAGGTGGCATTTACCCACGTGGGTCCTCCTAACTCTTATTCTAGCTCCCTCACCAGAAAAAGGCCATCTTCCCCAAAATCCTTGCCTAGTTCAGACTCGATTGGATCACACAAAAATGCCTGCTGTTTCACAACTCCTTTCACTACTGCCTCAGCAGCCCGCTCCGCTGGAGAAAGAAAGCTGTCCACTGAGCAGGAAAAAGAAAGCTCTCCTACAAGAATGGGATGGGATGCTACAGGACTCTGAGGTGCACAATGGGAATACACGTGTCTCCTCGACAGATCTTTCCTGTCCCAAACTGTCCAACCTCTCACTGCCCTCCCATTTTCTGTCAACCACAAAAACAAACCAAACTAAACCTGAACACTTCAAATAGCCCAGCTGTCACAGATAAGTTTGCCAGAGGTTTTAATGTTCCAAGAGGTGGTTAGTTTTTGCAGGAGATGCTTACAGTGCTTGAATAGTGTAACAGCAAGCAGCATTATAAAAACCTGGTGAAAGA
This sequence comes from Formicarius rufipectus, assembly GCA_013399695.1. Lineage (NCBI taxonomy): Eukaryota > Metazoa > Chordata > Aves > Passeriformes > Formicariidae > Formicarius > Formicarius rufipectus. The sequence continues at coordinate 301,987 of VXAU01005524.1, read as the reverse complement.
AAAAGACGGTCAAGGAAAGGGTTTGTCTACAGCTTGGTGTAACAAGAGAAACCTCCCCTGCTGTACCTGAAACTCTGAGCTGAAGCTTGGAGAACTGTTTCTCACAACGACATAAAGAAGAGGATGCACTGTGCAGTGCTAGTTTGTAAAGATTATTAGCCCAAAGGGATACCTGCTGCTAGTGAATCACATTCATCCTCCCTGAGGGCTGATGCTTGAAGTCTAGAGCAGCATAATGTTGGTAATGAGCAAAATGAATGTAAGTATACTTAGAAAGTTTTACCCTACTGGGCTTTCTGTTAATTTGGCTGTTTGGACATGTATAAAACCTAAAGGAAAACAAAAAGACAAATCAGGCAATTGACTGCTTTTCACATGCTTATCTTAAAACATTTTCCCCCAAACAACAAAGAATTCAAAGAAATCGGTGAACCAAACAGAAACTGCAGCAAAAAGCTTTTTGCTGTTGCAAAAAGCCAAGTGTATCCGTAGATACCACTAGACTTTCTGATGAAGTAGGTGGCATAATACAAGCTCTCTAGGAAAAGCATCATGAGCTCATATGTGTTTGTACAGCACTAGAAGTCTTGATCTTGACTGGGGCGCCTGGATGACAGAAATAAGTAACTATGATGAGTGGGGCAGCATGCTCAGCTACAACCCCTCTTTTGGGTCGATCCATGGACTCCCTCCCTAGACATCTACAGAAGACAAGTATGAATTCTTGCACTTAATACTGGGGAGGTATAAGAGAACCAACACGTGCCACTACGTGAGTGAAATGTCCTCTCTGATCATTCCTGAGTAAACAGATGCAAGTTTAGACAAAATACCCCACATGAAAGTTTGCCATCCGTTCAACTAAACTAAGTGATTCTGGGGAAAGAAAGGGACGGAAAATGTTTTGTAATAGGAGAGATAGCCTTACGTCTTCCAAAAAATGGTAGGGGGCAGGGGGCAGAAAGCAAGTGGGGGGAGAAAAACAAGAAAGCAACAGCTGATCGAGAGCCTTTCAGGGTCTCGGGGCCCGTGGGAGGGAAGGAGAGCAGCAGCCCGAACGGCGGTCGGACAGCCGTGGGTCTCCAGGCAGCGCCACCGCCTCTGCCGCTCCGCAGGGCCGGGAGCTCAGCGAGCAGCTGCCGCGGGGCGTGAAGGTTCCTCCGGGCCGGGGAGGCGGCTGCTGGCGCCGGGAATGTGCCCGCTAAGTGCGGTCCTGCGGGTGCGGGAAAGGCGCGGAGGGTCCGCGCGGGGCTGCCACCGCACCTGCCGACAGGCTTACCTGTAGCGGACCCAGGCGCCTCGCCCTCCTCCGGCGGTGCTGACTTCTTGCCGGGCCCTTTGCCTTTCCTCCCCTTCCTGCCATTGCCGACTTTTTTCTTCTCGGCCATCCCGGCTCCGGCCAGCACCGCGCTCCCCGTTGCCTCCACCACCCCCGAGGTCGCCCCCTCCGCCGCCGCCGCCGCCGCTGTCGGTTCCCGGAGCGCCCGAGGCTCCAGCATCGCTCTTGCCTGCCGCCTGAGACTTAGAACCGCGAGTTCTTTGGAAGTTTTTGGAAACTCCTCTCCGGGCTTCTTNTTTTTTCCTCCTTTTCCCTTTCCTTTCTTTCCTAATAATAATATTAAACTCCAGCCCACATACACACCCCCCTCTGCACACGCCTTACTAACGCCCGCCCCGGGCACCGCTCGCTTGCTCTCGGGACGAGCCTGCACGGCCCCAAAGTGCGGGGCGGCCCCGGCCCCAGCCCCGGGGAGGGAGCAGGCACCGCGGCCCCAGAGGGCCGGGGCGGGGCAAGGGCCGGGCAGGGCAGGATGGGGCGGTGTTGCAGCCTGGTGCCGCCCCGCCGCTCGGCAGAGCCCGGGGCGCGGGAGGAGGCGGTGGTGGGCAGCGTGCGGGAGCGCCGAGGCGCGGGGCTCCTCCCGCGGGTCACGGGTGGCCCGAGCGAGGGGTTGGAGGAAGCGAGAGGCATGTGCAGTGCTCCTCAGGGTGCTTGCGTACTTCCACTTAGGCACCTGCTTAAAGCTGCTGCTTCCGCTTAACGTGCGAGATTACCGGCAGCACCGCTGTCCCCGGCGGCGTGGGATGCTCAAGGGAAGGGCAATTTTCTCCTGCACCTGGTGCTTTGCAAGTGGGTTCTGCCCACGGCTACGTCGCCCTCTTCTCAGTGTGGATCCTTTTCTACTTGGTACCTTCCGATCCCAAAACCACCAGTTCTCAAAACCGGGAGTCGGTGAGCTAAAGCTTTGCTGCCGTCCATAGATGAAACTGCATCCAGTACACCCAATACTTAGATGAAACTACACCCGAGACAGCTGTAAATTGGTAGCAGTGTAAATGCACCAAACTAAACTCCACCATCATGTGGAAAACCTCAGGAATCTGTAAATAATTGCTCACCCAGCCTGCACCATATTCCCTGCTGGTGCAGATAAATATTATCTGGATGAGTTGCATTTAATACCATTAGGTGGAAAACACAACACTTCAAAAAGTTACAGAAATGATCTGTGCAAACTACTTGAAATCTCACAATGAAAGGTTTTCCCTGTATACTTGGAAAGGTCTTGCAACATGGAAAACCAGGTGTGATCACAACGTAAAATTAGGATTGCTACTTCGCAATTCTTAGTGATTCCTCCTTTTCTTGAAGAGACTGTTATGCATGTCTCTTAGACTGAAAAAAGAACCCCAACCATTTACACGGATCACCAGGCGAGTTGTTTTTCATTATTCTTGCATTGAAAACATTCAAAAAATCTTCCCAAATCAGATGCCAAAAAGACAAAATACTCCAAACATATCTATGTTCCTTATCTTCTTGGATGAAAGTATTGGGGTTTAGTTTATTTTCAGTATACTCTCTTGGTGCAAGAAACTTTTGAGGAAGCAGTGGGTAAGCAACATTTTGAGTTCTCAGCATTTGGACTTTGAAACAAACAGGAAAAAAAAATCCACAATATAACCTAAATCTCATTTCTATGGTAAAAGAAGAGCAGTGAACTACATCGATTGCGAAACATTAATGCAAAAAAAATTATACTTTCTAAGTGGCCTGGTTATATGTTAGTGAACAAATCAAATCAAGGTCGGGGGAGAGCAAGTGAGGAAGGAAAGACATAGATATAACTCGTAACACAAAAAGTTACAGATGCATTTGAGTCACATTTTGAATTTCTTGGCAGACAAAGTTACGACATCCTTTCTCAAATGTGCTGAACCGAAATTGAGGGAATAAACCCCAGGAGGGGCCGGGAGGAAAAGCAAACAAGGGAAAGAACAGCTGGAGATGGGGAAGATGCTACTGGCGGTAGTAACTCGATTTTTCCTTTAGGGGTCACTACTCAGCAACGAGGAAACCTTCTCTGGCAAGATGTAAGGGGCTGCATTGGCTAACGAAGTGTACTTTTAAATAATCTCGATATGACCTGGTTTTCTGACCTCTGCAAATTCTAAATAATCAAAGTAAACGTTACCTTCAGGTCGTGTTCATCAGTATTAAACCGTCATTCCAGAGACTTATCAGCACTGAGGCACTATGAGCAAGACACAGGATGGACCCCAACCAAAGGCTCTTTCTTTTTCAGAGTGTGATACTGTGAGAAGACCCCAGCAACCCGAAAATGCATTCAAAATGAAAGCCTAAGAATGATACTCCAGACTCCTGAATTTCTACACCTTGTCTGTTAGACGTGGAAAATTTCTTGGAAAAACATACCAGAAATCTGCTCTGGAAATAAGCCTATGAATCTGAAAATAATGGTTATAATTGATTTTAGACAATGTGTCATAGATCCACAGAAGAGTGTGATTTACTCCTGTATACACCAATGCCAAAGAAGTATTGCTGGTAGCACCTCTCTTGTAGTTTGTAGACTGCCTCTCCTCCTTTGCTGTCAACTGCGAGACATGTCAACAGAGTGGGTAGCACCTGGTTTAATATATTAAAACAACCATTTTACCTCCTCAGTTGGAAAATTGTAGTAGAGAGCTGGCTTGTCAGAGATCAATCAGAAAATGCTCAGTGTATGACAATCTTCTGAGCTGATAGCTCCTGCAGCCAAAGGCCACTTTGGACTTCGGGAAATAGAGCAATGCAACCATTTACATGATTTCAGTGGAGTGGGAACCATAGCTCAAACATGTTGCACAATCTCACAAAAATTACGCAGTTGGAGTACAGCAGTCAAATTTTCATGTATGTCAGTTCGTCATAAGACAGCTAAAGGGATGCTGCCCACTTGTCACCAACATACAAGCAGAGACTGTGTATGAAGCCTTTACTCATTCATCTCCTTGCTCTCTCCATCCATGTCAACTTCTTCAGTATAAAAATTAAACTCTGGCAATGCCCAAACTCTCATCTCACTGTTGGTAGTATAGCTATTCTGGACTTCTGCACTTTGTGAAATTATTTACATCCTGTGGAGTGAATGCAGAATGATGCTAAGTCTAATTTTTCACTCATGTATACATCTCTGCAAAATGGAATGCAGGGTAAAAGAGACAGATTGGTAAATAAAAATTAAAAAAGGTGCTCCAGAGTAACAAGCAGTTGAAGAAAATTTTAACAATCTGATTTTCATTGACTTCTAAGTCCATTTTTACAAATTGTTGGCCGCAGAAAAGGGATCTAATTACAAATACTCTTAAATTCAAATGCATAACTAAAAGAGCAAAAAAATTGTTTAAGACTCTTCCTTTTTTCCTTACAGAAAGTGTACTCATTTAATAAAATCAGTTCCTGAATTAATAATTAAGTGCATGACTTAACCCTATTTTCAGTTGTCTCTTAAACTGAGGACTGCTATTTTCTCTTTTTCATTTTGCACTCCTTTAAAACCCGTGAAGACAAGTGGGAAGAATATCTGCATAAATATGAAAAACACCCATTGCCCTTCCATTAGTAGTAAGAAATGAGTAAGAAATACCATCCTAAACAGAATTAAATGGTAAAGGTGTATTGTAACCATAACTGTGAATAAAACACATTCTTGTCTTAGGTTGGACTTGAAATTTTGTCTGCAGCTGAGCACCAGGTCTTTGCCTTCAACTCAGCTGAGTCAGGACAACAGCACCTTTTGTTCTAATGACATTTTGAAGATGCGAATCATGGTTACACGAAAGTATCCTAATGGTAGTTTAAAGGTCAAGCCAACATTTGTCGCAACATCACCAATTGCCATAGGCGATGATGTCCCATTGACGTCTCTTTTCAGGAAATGGCACATTTCAGAGTCGTTTGTACAAGTGTCTGTATATAAGTTTCTACAAAACAAGACCTGATAGCCTCCACTTTACCAACGTTTTTTACAGACTCAATTTGTGAAACTTCAGGAAACTTTCATAACAAGATAAATGGGTACTTTAGCGTTTAATGTTTCAGAACTTTTTAGATCATTCGGTCACAACCATTAATATTTATAAATATACATATATATACAATGCTAGCCCCATTAATGCACAAGTCATTGATGCTGTTTGGGGTGGGCTGAATGAAAAAATATTTTTGTGCAGTTAATGAGTATCTTCCCCAGAAACACATCCAGCCAAAGTTTCAACAGACTACCACACTCCTGAAAACATCAATAGTTATAATACACAATATGGCCTCTGCAAGTAACTAAGAAAAAAGGCATGGAAGGTGAAAATCTATTAATAGGAATAATTTAGCAGCCTCTGTTTGAATCCGAACTACTCCAGCACTGGCAGTGAGGATTGCTTGGAGACTGACAGTTCTCTCACTTTATCGATGTAACTCCACTGACAAATGTTCAGTCCAGACATTGTGCTTGCATGGAAATGAATCCAAATTAATTTTTAAAGTACATATTAAAGCATCATTCAATTTCTATGTGGATACTCAAATTCAGGACTAAAAAATTGAATTAAGTTCAGACCCGGTTTTTTGGTAAGGTAATGAAGTCTAATCGCATTAAAAGCACCTTTGATTAAAAATGCTGAAATGGAGTTTTAATGAAGCTTAACAAATTCACATGAAATGTATAGCTGTTTTAGATCCTGACTAATTTTTCTCTCGGTTGGCAAGAGTTTAGTGGCCAGATGATAATCCGTATTGTCCTGAAGCACACATAGGGGATCAACAGGTCTTCCAAATTAGACTGGCATACTCTGTGCATAAATCCATGGTTTATTGTACCCCATCGCAACCACAACACATTCCTTGTCTCTGTGGTGACTCATCTCAGAACGGATGTTAGTCCGGTTTGGTAATGCTGTTTCTGTCTTAGGGCCATCAGGTAGCACAGGTATGTCTGTATCTTAAATAGTCTTAACATCAGGAGGGTGCTAAGGTTCTAGACGCTGTGACTCCCTGTGATCCCCCCCTTTGCTGCAACAACAAGCAGGCTGTCCTGCATCAAGCTGACTGTCAGAGCGCTGACACCACCCTGCCTCCCTGCCGTATTGCAGGAGCAAAAATTATGCACCTGACAGGATCAATTAACTAAGGTCTGTTATTATCCCAGTGTCCCAGACTAAATCACTTGGCTAGTCTGCTGGGTCTCTAGGGTTCCAGTTTGGGCTGCCGTTGCTCCATAGGCTGTGAAGAAAACAGCTTCCTTTTGCACAAGCACTCTGGAGTGTGCTCTGCATAAACTATGGTCCAATGTGTTTACAGCCTTCTCCATGAGATTATCTCAGTGGTATGCGATCTCCAAGATATATCATCTTCAAAACACCTCTAGGGTGGTGTGGCAAAACTACTAGCCTCTTTCCTTATGAAAGGGTCAAAGGAATTGGAACTGAGAGGGCATTTAGACCAAACAGCTCTCAGCTGTGGAGATCTAAGCTTCTTGATCTAGTCATCAAAACAATAATCCTGAGTTAGGCATACAGGCTCCTCTTTCATTACCTGAGAAGTGTTTGGTGCATGATGGGAATCACAATTGCCCTGTCTGTTAAGGAAGAAGCTAACAAAGTGTTAAAAATAAACCAAGTTTTCTCATTGAAGCTTAATAGGCTTTCAAAATCTTGTTGCAAAGAGATTCATTCACAGGCCCAAAGTGAAACGAAAACACCAGAAGAAGAGGAAACGCTATTTAAAAAGGCTTGTAACAAGGGACTGCCTCCCTCCCACCTGTGTTTACGGTCCGGTGGTGGAAAATGTCCTCTCCTTAAGAGGTAGAAACCTGAGATCAGTTCTTTCATGTGTGTGAAGAGATGCAAGTGCACATCTCTTATCTCTCAGGAGTTAGTCAGGCTCTTAGACACTTTTGTCAAAAATTTTGGACTAGTGAAATACTTGGGAGAGTCAGAACCACTCTTTCTCATAAGCATTCTGATAAGCACTCTGATAAGTACCATACTCTTTGCCTCGGTCCCAGTATGTGATGGGACAACTGTGAGTAGACTGACTGAGGATTTTGTCTCTTGTCTAAACATACCAAAAGGTCTATGTCCATGGACCACACATGCAGATACACATTTTTTCTGTGTATTTCAGCAAAATGTCCTGTTGTTAAAAGCAGAAATTGTTTGGATCCATTCTGTCATTAATATTCAAAATGAAGGATGAGACTTCCCCTATGTACATACCGTGTGACACACACATGCTCACAGATAATTCAAAACTTCCCTGATTTGACTGGAGCTTCTGCTGCCCACGAAAATCAGTCAGATGAGTACTGGTAAGCAAAAATTGTGCATATGGGGAGAGTAAACTCTCTCTGTGGGTTCTGTCTCCATAACTCTTCTTATTTAAATCCCAAGCAAAAATGAATAAATAGTGTTAGGGAAGATGTACAGTTACTGCAGCTTTGTTTTAAGGTCTTTCATCCAGTAAGAAAATTAAGATGTGCCTAATCAAAGCCTGAACCAGTGGTAAGATTCCATAATGTGTCTTACCTGTGTAAGAAACATTTATCGGTAGCTAACAAGTCTTGACTGTTTAGCTCAGGTTGTAAAAATTTGTGTGATTAATTACAGTGTCTATGCTTAAATTTGTGGTTTAGCAGGCATCATATTAAGCACAGGAGTATTTCTATGACAGCTACTTCACTTAAAGCCAGGCACAGACTTGGGTACCTTTCACAAATGGGGTTCAGAAAATATTGTTCTTTCAGAAAGTTTTCATGCCTTTTACTTTCTAAGTAAGTGGAGCTTTGGGTGTAGTGTGCCTGATATACCATTCCTCCTATCAAAGTTTCTCAGGTGCAAACTTCACTGAGAATTTTCTATGAGTAATATGTTGTTTTCCCTGAGTTGTTTCAGAAAGTTGTATGCATTTCCCATCACATCCAAGCAAAAGATAATTTTGGTAGGCTTGCCTCAAAAAGAGAAATATAGTGTGCAGAAGTATCATTTCATGCTGTGAAATAAGCATTGAAGTGAAAGGTTAAATAGGAAACTAGTCAAGTGATAAATTAAAGCCCATGGAAATCCAGTTATTTCAGGCCTCAAAAAATAATGTTTTGAAATTGTGTTTAACACAGTACAGTGGTGGGTAGGGTGGAGGCAGGGTGTTACCTGCAGATAGGCAGGAGCAAAACTGTGTGTTTGTCTGTTTTGACCCCTGCCTACTATTGTGGGGGTGAAAATGTACCCCAAGTACACCTGGGTGCTCTGTAGGTATCCTAAGAACACAGTATCTGGCTAACATACAGGAGCTGGGAGCATACATCGAGAAAATTGCTCTCTACATATGTAGTTCTTGTAATCTCCTTTAGAAGCCTGCTCCTGGCCAGTATTAGAAAATGGATATTAAGCTGGATGGGACTTTAGTTTGACCTGATATGACCAGTTCAGTATAGTTTAGCTTTGCATTCAATTAAACAACTGTCTAATGTTTCATGTCACTGCAAGACCTCACTATATATTCAGACACAAATGGTGAGTTTAGTGATCTGTATGTGCTGGTTTAGAGTTTACAGGAACTTACTTCTTCTTCCCAAATTACTTTCCAGTTCTGCCACATGTGTAGAGGCGAGGCATGAAGCCCTGTTGCCCTACCCTACTTTCCATTAGGATGACCAGACCTCCATGGTCATTGTCTCCTACTTCCTTATTTTGGGGCATCAAAAAATCACCAAATCATACACTTAATAAAAGTTTGCCAAGGTGAAGTTAAAACTACATTTAAAAAAGATCTTAACCGGTTTTGTTTTGGTTTTGTTTCTGTTTTTGTTTGTTTGTTTGGGTTTTGGGTTTTTTGGTTTTTTTTTGTGGGTTTTTTTGTGTTTTTTTTTTTTTTTGTTTTGTTTTGGTTTTTTTTGGTGTGTATGTTGTTTTGTTTTGTTTTGAGTTTTTTTTGTTTGTTACTTTGTTTTGTTTTTGTGTGTGTGTGTGTTGTTTTTTTTTTTTTTTGGTTTTGTTTGTTTGTTTGTTTGTTTTTCTTTTCCCATGGTTTTGCAAAATCATGAGCAAATGTATTATGGATTGAATACTGGTGGTGGAAAAATTGAATTTAACCTGAAATATCAGAAGAAGGGCTAAATATAACTTCATTTGCCAAAAGGTAGGGTAAGAAAGATAGTGAACATAGTATAAAAGTTGAAGTAAAATCCAGAGGTCACACTCCTGGGGCTGGAAAATTAGTATGACTCCTTTGAAGTTCATGGAAATAGCGATTTTTTTGCCTAAAAATCTGGTCCTAGCACATAATGGTTATTCCCAGATGACACTTAGTTCAAAATATATAAATAGCAAATAATTTTGCTGTTTGCTGACTAATTTCTCTCTTTCTAAAGGAAGTCTGAGAATGGTGTGAGGCTGGAGAGCCTCAGCAGTGCGAGTGTTCTAATGTAGTCAGACTGCTGTGATTTCCTCTGTGGATAGAGCTTTTGTATAATATTATTTAGGCAAAACTCTTTCCAGTTCCTCAGGTCATACAAACACATGTGCAAAATACAACTTAGAATGTTCTGTGGGGCCTCACAGATCCCAGTAAACACAGTATTTTAACATGCTTGAAGACCTAAATACATGTATTTACATATATTTACATATACAATACATATATTTAAGGTTCTTTTGGATCACTGAAAAATTCCTAAAAGCTGTACTGACGAGTTTCAGTGCTTAAAAACACAAATAACTGCGATCTGGGTACTTCCGTTTGAGGTAAAGTTTGTTAAAAACCTTCATTAATCCTACCCCTATGAAAACAATGCAGAACTCAGTTGTCAGGGAATAAAATGTGTGGTGCCTGTGTCACTAAATTCTTTCAAGTGATTTTAATTGACTCATAAAACATTCAAAACCGAGCCAAGACAGGAATCCTATTACCCTAAATGTACTAGTCCTATAGAGCTTGCTAGTAAAGCACTGAAAATTGTGGGAGCACCTCAGCGAGCAGAGAAAGCAAGCATTTTAATGGCAATTCCTTCTGCAAGTTTACTCATGAGTTACAATTGACAATGAATGTGCTATTCCACAAGCTCAGACCTTTGCCTGTTCATGATTAACCCACAGAAAGACTGCAAATATGTTGGTAGTAAAGGAGCATATGAAAGTGGTATTTGTTAATCTGATTGCTGTGTGTAGATGTATGAGGGTCCATTATGCAAACCCATATAATCCTGTAGTTTGCTTCTGAACTATTCACCACAGTTGCTGCAGGGAATTTTGTCATCTGGAGTCACCATCTCAGCTATGAGATTTGTTACAAAAATCATAAAGTTTAAATTTGGAGATGGAGAGGTAACATTTGTAACCAAAACCAGGGTCTGAACCTAATAATGGGACACAGATCAGCCACTGTTTCCACTCCATACTGATCTCTATTCTCTGTTAAGGGGTATTAACTATTCTGTAAGGTTTCATTCGGCAAGTAGATGGCGTTCAGCCTCCTATTAGCATTAGTTAAGTCTGCTACTTCAGCTGTGTGGTATCGCCAGAAAAGAAGACTCCACAGCAAAAGCAAAAAGAATACAATTCACCAAATCCTGGTGATTTGATAAGAACCTGTCAGTGAAAGCCGTTGCCGTGAAATATTGTGGGATGCACCAGAAATTGATGTGTGTTCAATCTGAGTGGTTATAGGACAGCTTGTGGTGATATCGAACAAAGAAAACTAAGAGAAGACATTTTTGTTAGGTTTCTTCACAAGGGATCAGTTGCCTGGGGTCACTGACATAAAAAAACCCACCACCACCACCAAAACAAAACAAAACAAACAGACCCCCCAAACCCAACCAACCAACCAAAAAACCACACACACACACACACACACACACACACACACACACACACACAAACAACTCCAAAGGACTTTGTGACACTGAGCAAGTATCTACACTCAAAAAAAGTGTCCCTGGGGAATGCATACATCCAAGATGATGCATTAGGACTTAGGCAAATAATACCTGTACTTTTCTTCTCTTACTCTACAACAAATAAAAGAAGCCTTCTCTTTCAGTATTGTCAGTATGCTTTTATTCCCTGTATTGTCAATATACTGTTATCAGGCAGTGAAGCAACATGTACTAAAAATGAAATTACTGCTGCAGCACAGGGACTGAATACAGGGTAAATAAATTAAAAACAATTGACTTACTTGCAAACACTAAACTCAGCTGTATGGTTTTCAGTGATGCAGGGTCATGGTAAGCAACAAAACAAGTAAGAGGCGCATGCTGCAATGAAATTGGAAAAGAAAATACTGTTATGAATGCAAGAGTTTGGGAACTTGATGGAAACTTGGATGTTTATCTGAATTGCCTAAGAAACCTCCACAACAATTCCTCAACAGGCTAACAGGCAATGGCTGAAGAGGAGGAGAGAAAAAGGTAAACAGTGACGCAAAATTTCATTCAAATATCAGGTGATTACAGCATGGCTTTTTCATCACATTCCAGAAATATGAACAAGATATGAAACATCAGACAAAGTAAGAGAACAAAAAGTAAAATTGGAAGAAAAGAAACAAAAGCCCCAGCACTTCCACACTCTGCCAGAGTACTGTAACTCTAGACTGTATAGTGTACTCCCTTTCTCTGGTTGCAGGATGAGCAGCACTCTGCATGCCACACTGCCTTGTAGGTTTCCCTGTGTGCTCCTTTCAACTTCTGGAGGCAGAACTGGAGTGCTTTCTAGTTAATGGCAGTAAAAAAAGTCAGTTTTAGCCTGTGATTCTGAAGCACCTGAAAAAACTTACTGAAGTCTCTCTGTACAGTTACCATTTAACAAATTGTAAAGTAATGGATAAAGAAATCTCTTGTGTGCGGGGGTTGAATTGCAGTCTGCAACAGCAGATGGTCCAGCAGGTGCATGACTTGTCTAGAGCAACAGGATGCAAAAGATATTAAAGAATCTGATGAAGTGTCTGATGGTCAGGGACACCTCAAGAAAATAAGTCACGTTGATACAGATCCCAGTGTTCTGGCAAAAGTAAGTGAGAGACTGTCCTCAGTAAAGTGTTGAGAGGAAGAGAGTAAGCTGAACTAGTTTGGAGGGAATAATTAACTATCAAGAGTTGCTTTCTTAAAATTCAAATAGTTAAGGATCAGAAAAGCAATCAAATGCAAATGTTCCCTGTGAACAACTGGAGAAGGCAGGCCTAGTTTTGAAATAGCATTTTTCTGAACTTACTGCATTTTTTCAGGTAAACTAATAGCTTTGGCAGGGTGAAATGTGATGAAGAGAAAAAAACTGTGCTGTGACTTCCCTTGGAGCTGAAAAGTGAGTGTTCTAGCACCCAGGCTGATCCTACACTCTGCATCCCAAGTTGCCTGAGGATCCGAATGGTGTGGATGCAATAAGCAGATTAACCAAGAATAGAAGAAAAAATATTCAGCTCCTTTTGGTGTCTGAAATGTTTGGGAAATAGGATTCAGTTTCCTGTGGCTCCAGTGTAGCTCTATACAAAGGCAAAAATTGCTCAAGGGAGGGAGAGCTTTCCTACTCCCATGTGTTTATGGTTTTTCATTCATTTGTTTAAGATGATATTTTCAAAACCTTTAATTATCAGCATTTTGGACTGAAGGTCATGGCGAAACATGTCTTTTGCCTCATTTCCCCTATGTTCTTTAAGAGCCTAGATATTCTTGCACCAAAATTCTTCCTTGCATGTCCATTTCTTCCTGTTTGTTAGTACACATCTTTAGCTTTCATTCACCTGTTTTGACTGTCTTCATTCTGTAGAAACCCCCATTTTTCTTTCAAGGAGGAAACCCAACCTCTCAACCTCAGTTGAAGCTGCACCTACTCACCCAATAGAAATTCTGACCCATACTTCAGACATTGCATGTAATGCTTCCAGGTTGTGGGTTACATTTAAAACAGTTTATCTTTGTTCTTACCAATCAAAAATGTGAAGAATTTACAGACAAGTTTAAACAAAAAGGTGGGATCTGATTCACCCTCTTCAGTCACTAGTGGTTTTATATGGTCAATTAATTACTACTAGCTCTAACATCCACAAATGCCTTCTGGTAATCACCAAGGAAATGACACTATTTACCTCCATGTAATCACCTCATAATATCTCTTCAGTGAAGGATCAGGGAATCCTGGTGGACAACAAGCTGTCCACGAGTCAGCAATGTGCCTGTGTGGTCAAAAAGGGCAATGTTATCCTGGAATGCATTAGGAAGACCATTGCCAGCACATTGAGGAAGATGATCCTGCCTCTCTATTCAGCCTTAGTGAGGCCACATTTGGAATGGTGTGTTCTGGGCTCTTCAGGACCAGAGAGATACAGAGCTTCAGGAGGGAGTCCAGCAGAGGATTATGAAGATGATGAGGAGACAGGATCACCTCACTTGTGAGTAAAGGCCTAGTGAGCTTGACTTGTTTACTTGGGAGAAGAGAGGTGATGTTATCAATGTATACAAATATCCTAAGGGAGAACATCAAGTGGATGGAGCCAGGCTCTTCTCAGCAATAGGACAAAAGACAACGGGCACAAAGTGACGCACAGGAAGTTCCACTGGAACATGAGGAAGAACTTCTTTACTGTGTGCATGACCAAACACTGAAACAGGTTAGCCAGAGATGTTATAGAGTCTCTCTCCCTGGAGATATTTAGGAACCATCTAGGTGAGGTCCTGTAAAGTGTGCTCTAGGAAGACCCTGCTTAAGCAGAGATGTTGGACCAGACAACCCACTGTGGTCCCTTCCAACCTGACCCATTCTGTAATTCTGTGAAAGAGAAGTGCAATGTTCTACACCTGGGTCATGGCAATCCCAGACATACATATAGTTTGGGTGGAGAAATGATTGAGAGCAGCCCTGCAGATAAAGACTTGAGGGTGATGGTTGATGAAAACTCAACATAAACCAGAAATGTGTGCTCACAGCCCAGAAAGCATCAAAAGGACTGTGAAGAGCAGGTTGAATGGGGTGGTTTGCACCCTCTACTCTGCTCTTGTGAGTCCCCACCTGGAGTGCATACAGTTCTTGTGTCTCCAGCATAAGAAGAACATGGAACTACGGGAGCAAGTCCATAGGAGGGCCACAAAGTTGGTAAGAGAACTGGAGCACATCTCCTCTGAAGAGCCGATGAGACAACTGAGAAACTGGAAGAGAAGGTTGTGTGGATACCTCATAGCAACTTTCCAGTACCTGAAGGGGACTGTGTCCTACAGGAAAGCCAGAGAGAGACTCTTTCTCAGGAACTGTAGTGACAGGACAAGAAGTAATGGGTATAAACTGAAAGAGGGGAATTTTAGGTTAGATATTAGAAAGAAATTCTTTACTGTGACAGTTGTGAGACATTGGAACAAGTTGACCAGGGAGGTTGTAGATACCCCAACTCTCCTAGAGTTCACGGCCAGGTTGGCTAAGGCCTTGGGCAACCTGGTCCAGGGAGAGATGTTCTTGCCCATGGCAGGGGGATTGAGACTAGAAGATCTTTAAGATTCCTTCCAATCTTCTATGATTCTATGATTCTGTGAAATGTCATCAGTTCTTGAAGACAGTCACCATTCTTCTGATTTAACAGGAATAATTCTCAGCCTTTAGGGGATCCTTATGATTAGATCATATTGAACAGAGGTGGAAACTCAAGCATGATGCAGTGGCTCAATTTGTTCAGGGGTGCACGTGAAAGCTATGGCAGAACCACAAAGATGCAAGTCCTTCAAAATGTTGTTCCAGCAATCTACAGAGCACCATTGTATCTGAGATCTTTTTTTCAGGGTACAAGATGTTGCGTTTTTCTTCCTTTCAGACTGAGTTGCTGGTGAAGTCAGGTTGTCCCAGTCTGAGATGGGATACAGGGCATGTGAGACCTGCTCTGGCCTTTTTGCCAGCCTATGAATACAGGCTGCCCCATGAGTGGCATTACCCATAACACACTACCAGCTACAGCCTCTTCAAAGAAGGCTGGCCACATCAATTTAACCTCAAAAGGTCTTATCTATTGCTCATAGAGATCAGTTAGAGATTATCATTACAGTCGTTGCATCAGACACAGGAAAAAAGTCATTGATAGGAACTAAAAAACAAGTTGAAGTGAGGCCCTTATACTTTGCTGGACTAACAAAATGTCACATTTAGTACTGTTGCTCTCTGGGATAGCTGAAACAGTGAAAATAGGTTTTGTTACCTTTCCATGGACAGTGGTTCATGACAACAGTGATTTAACCCTACTGATAATAAACTCCCAGTAGTGCCCAGAGGGCCAAATTCTGCCCTGGGATGGCATCAGGTGACCCCCAGCATAACAGTAACTCCAGTGTATGGATTCACAGCTCATGCTGTAGTCATTTTACTCTCTCTGAAACAGTGTCCATGGAGGTTGGCTGCCCCACCAAAATGAAGGCTATGGAGGACTGTGTGCACAGCAGGGATGGCTCACTCCCTCTTTCCTCTTCTTCATGTGCTCTCTCTCATTCACAGCTCTTCAGTGCCTCTCAACTTTCTTTGAGGATGGGCATGCTGAGATAAAAAAGCTCCAAAAAGCTACTCCAAAAGCTGAAGTTTGGGTGTTTGGTGCACATATGAGGCCTAAAGAAGTCAGTAGGGCTGCAGGAAGAGAGAAATACAGAGATGTCATAAAACTTTCAGTCCAAAAAAAAAAAAAAAGTTGGAGCTTAGTCCTTTTTGTACTATCACTGTGTCATTGAAAAAGAGGGGCGAAATTTGAAGTGTGTTAGGCAAGATTGAAAGGATATAAGAGGAGAACAGAAATACTCCAATACAGTAATCCTGCAAGCCAGGTCAGTTCAGCTTAGAAGGCAGAACACTGGAGTGCAGGTAATGGAATTGGAATATTACAGATGAAAAAATTTCCTGATCTTCATCACTGCATGGATTTCAGGATTTTCACCAGTTCATGGGTTTCAATGGATTATCCCCAGTCAGGGTAAGAACCTGATTTTCAAATAGATAGCTCCAGACACAATGGGGTTGGTACTCCACCAAAACAGCAGACTCATGCTAGGAGCTTTTGGGAAAGAAAAGGAGAAGAGAATGGAAAACATCTCTCTGTCAAACATGGTTTACAGCCACAGTTTAAAAGCAAACAAACAAACAGGAAAAAAAAAAACAAAAAACAAAAAACAAAAAACAACCCAACCAACCAACCAAAAAAACAAAAACAAACAAACAAACAAACAAACCAAATGAAACCAAACCAAAAACAAAACCAAAAAGCAAAACCCTGTGCAGTTCTTGTCCCTGCATCTGCTGAGTAAAGTACGGAGAAGAACAAGACAGTTGGCTGAAGACATACAGTCTGGTGGATATGATGAAGTGCTCCATATAACTGGAACAGAGATAGTATTATTAGGGAATCATTGAAGTAAGGAACATCAGTAAAGCCAGAAAATGGTAGTTATAAACTCAAGCCCTGTTTTTTTTTTTTCAAACATGAAAAGGAGTACTATTTCACAAAACATTTAAATACTTCGGGGAGCTACTTATCACAGGACATTGTGGAACTTTTTATCAATGGTCATTGTACATGGTAAAGGTTTGCATGAAGTTTAACACCAATCTGGTAAACTTATGGTTTAATCATTCAGGACCTAATAATTCTAAACTCACTGCCTATAAGAGTCAAGTGCTTGGAAGCTGTGAAGTCTTTCCCAAAAATCCCTCTTTGCGTGCCTCGCATTTCCTTAGACTCTTCTCTTGGCTGGTCTCAGGGTTAGGACAGTGAACTAGATGGTCTTTTGATCTCAACTAAGTTTAGACAGGCCATCCTTGTTTTTGCTGTGATCCATCTTGTCTCCTTTTTTCTTTTTTCCCCTCTAGTTTATAAGTTCCACAGGGTAGCTGAATTCTATAGGAGAGAGAGGTGATCCCCTTGCCCAGAGAAGTGAGACAATGACAATGCAGAGGGACTCCAGAAGGTCTATGGCTTCATGGTATTGGAGCACTGTCCTTCAAGGAGGGTCTGGTCCGCCCTGGAGCAGACATGGGTTTGGGGCATGTGACAGCATCCTGGTGGAAAGGGGACTGAAAAGGAGCATAAGCTGAAGCTAGAGATGTTCAGGCTGGAGATAAATACACAATTTTTCCCCATAGCAATAACAAGGTAGTGCAACAGGGTTCTGGGGGAGGCTAAACTTTCTTGTCTTTGTAGGTTTTCAAGACCAAATTTAAAAAGTCCTTATAAAGCCCTGGATAAAGTTCTGGAGACTCTTTGTTTGCACTGAGACCTCTGGGCCCAAAGATAATGTAAATGCCAATGAAATACCATCAGTTCAGTGTGTCATTTCCCTTTGCTTCTGAAATGTATATATGCAGGCCTTGGCGATTATACTCATGCAAAAACAGATATTAACTTCAACTTCCTCCATAACAATAATTATCATTAAACCACTCAATCCCTGTCCTAAGAAAGTGCATTAACTCAGGCAAAAGAAGAGAACAAGTTTTCAACTGATGTGAATGCAGTGTTGCTGAAGCCAACAGACTGTGCTGAGCTGCAATTTCTCAAAGTATGCCCATACACACTTTGTATGTCTGTCCTTCACCTTCCCTGCTGCTTTTACCAGCATGGATTGGTGGCCAGGAAGGCCACATGTTGCTGCACATCAGTAGGCTGGTAGCAATAGATGATGGGCAAGGAAGCAGCTTTGCTGGCACACAAAGTTGCTCTTGTGCTCCCACCATGAGGGAGAGATGCACAGTTTGCACAATCTCACTCCTGCCAGCAGAGAGACCAACCAGACATCTCACACCAGCACAGGGTGGGACAGGAGGAGGAGGAGGAGGGTGCTGCTTCCTCTTCCTAATCTGACAAAGGCCCCTTTTCCTTTGGAGAGTGCTGCCAGGTGGGCAGGAGGGCACAGGCATGGCTCCATCAGAAGCCGTGCAGTGGGATCCTAAACAGCACATTACAGAGCTGTCTTCAGATTGACAATGGGGCACTGGTGCGTCACAGCTTCCCTTTCCTAGGGCACCTTCTTCCCACAGAAACATGTTTTTTGAAGAGAAATGGCCTTTGTCTGGGATTTGTCTACTTCAAACATCCATTCTGCTTTGTATTGGAACGACCAACAGTAATGGCCTGGATTACTGCCTCTCTTGCCTCAGGTGCAGTATAATGCCAAATTTATCTGCTACATAGTAATAGCAAAAGATCCACCAGCAAGTGAGGTGTTAAACTGCCTTTGGTCTCCTCTGTGGGCCTAAAAAGTACTTGTACGTACTTTAGACCTTATCAGAGTCACTCTGCTTTGCTATCCATACCCAAAACAAAGCATCATCAGGCACCCGTTTTACTTTCGCTCTTCTCCGAAAACAAAGTGAGGACACAGACAATGCAGTGATGAAGCGTTTAATTTGTGTTCTCCACTTAGAGCAGAAAGGGGTCAACATCCTGGCTGGCAGCAACAGCTGTGCTCAGAGCAGGACCTGAAGCCTGCCTTCCATCGTCATGGTTTTAGTGGTGAACAAGCTGAATTCACCTCAGAAAGGAGGTCTCAGCTGTAACACATGACTGCCACCCCATAAAACAGTGTCTGGAGCATGATTTCTTAGGGACCCTGTTCCTCTTTTCAGCTTTGTGATGCTGTTTCTCCCTCCTTCCTTTCCAAAGTCCTGTTTAAAAATGCAGATATTGACCAGTAGACACTTCAAAATACTCATTCCCAGCAGAGCCTGAAACAGGCAGGATGTATTTCCACCGAGCGACCTGTGAACACATGCCCTGGCTGCTGATGGCACACACTCAACAGAGAGGAATTTCCGTGCAGTTTTTGGTTTTCCACCTGTGTCCAGCCTCTAAGCTGCAACACACATGGATTGAGTCATCCCATTTATGTCATTGGAACTACTCACTATGGCACCACTCATCAGAAAAAGTGGTTCTCCAGGCAGGCCACAAATACTTGATCATGCTTAAATTTGTGTATGCCTGCTCCAGACATAATTTAAACACCTTCACAGGATGCCTGTAACAGCCACAAGTTTTTGAAAAGTCATAGGCATGCAGGATTGACTTGGTGTTGTAAGGAAAGAGCATAGGCCAGACAGATGAAGAATATTTTACAAAGAAGGATCAGAAAAAAAAAAAAAAAAGGCAGGAAAATAAAATGTGCAATACATGGGTGCTTTTTTGTTCTATTTTGGTCTATTGCCACCAGTGACATTTTGATTTTTTTACACAATGAACTGCTTCAAAAAGTATAGAAAATTGTGTTAGGTCACTCCATGCCCTGTGTTCCTCACTTGCTATCTGTGTAAAATAGTTACTGGTGGGAAATGCACTACTATTTTTCTTATTCTGGAAAACAGAAAACCAGGGAAAAGAGGTGGGTTTACTTTCCTGATCTGAACAGCAAATGACTCAGACTGAGGCTGCAAGTCACCAATACTGTTATTTTGATTCATCTGGATTACAGTTTGCATATGAAGAGTCTTATATGATATTATACTAAATTGTACTATCTTCCTTATCTTTCTAGTTTATTGTATGTTCAGTTTAGTCCTGCTTTGTAGTCCTGCTAACTAACTTCCCAGTGGATAGTGACAGCAGTATGTGGACACTGATCAAGCATCACAGAAATATGCAAATCATTCAAAGGAGTTTCAAGTTTCAGCAGGGTTGACTTAGCTCTCCTTGCCAAAGAGGAGGGAGTCTCCGCTTTGGCTTGGTGAAACCTCTTCCAACTCTTGTATTCACTCCACAGGCAATATGTGTCTTGAGTGATTTCTTGTAAGTGCCAACATTTCCTGGTGGAACTCCTTTTCACCTCAAACAAGCTCACACCCTTCCTGTACAGCACATTGCAGAACACATGCCGGGGCCAGTCAGTGCCTTGCAGCAATGTCTCAGCAGGCACAGGAGTTACCTGGATCACACTGCTTTCCAAGAGACTCCTGGGCCATACAGTTTTTTAAATCGTATTGTGAAGAGCAAAGAGTGTCTCACTTATGTTGTGTGCAGCTTTTTCTATTGCCTCCATCCAAGCTACTTTGTGGTGTCTGTATAGCTCAGGAGCACTCTCCTGGGTCATCTGGATGACAAAACTGAAAAGCAGGGACCAGCCACAAAAATGCAGGGTTCCAAGCACCAGGTGAGGAAGGCTTCTGAGTCTAGAGTCCAGAACCGAAGTTTTCTTTGACCTCACAGAAAACAAATTTTTCACAGAGCCCTGGGGCAGCTGAGGGAATTTACCAAAGATCTCACTATTTTTTCAATTGCCTTTGAAATACTTGTTTTCAACAGCATAGTATCCTGTTGCTGTCTTCCAGCTCTGCAGAGGAAGCCTTCAGTGTGCTTAGCCGCACTACTTCAAGGATCGTGAACAGAAAGCATCAAGATTAAGTGTATCAAGGAAAACCTGATGCATGGCTAGGAAGGAGAATTTTTTTTCCTGGATGGATGTCTGTTTTGAAGTGAAAAAGAGACATTTTGGCCACTTTTCTATGATCTAAACTCTTCCTACATAAACCCACTTCAATTTATGCCATGTATCTGGGCCCTAATCTCTTTTTGCAGTAATGAAGTTGGTCATGCTTGAGTAATGTGGCATAAGCCACACATCTTCCTTCCCCTTTGTCATCCTTCTTTATAAATCACAAAGAAACCTTCATTCCAATTTCATGGCTTATTTTTGTTTGTTTGTGGTTTTTAGGTCTTGTGGGTTTCATGTTGGTTTGGTTTTTTTGGGGGTGGTTGTTGTTTTTTGGTTTTTGTTCCTTTTTTTTTTTTTTTTTTAACATACAAGAGATGACCAAGGAATTTAAACTGCAAAACATAGAAAAAACACTGTTCGTGCTGTGGCTGAGATTGTGTTCCAGATCTGTGGATTGTACTGCTTTTTCTCCCTAACTGTACAAAAGAGGGTGGCTAGAGATGTCTTCCTGGCTGCCTCTCATATCTGAAAAAATCAGCAAAGCTGAACTCAAGCCCTGGCAAATACTTAGGAGAAGCAGCCTCACAGAGGGTATTGCGACTCTCAGGTGCTAGCCCACTCTCACATCTGTGACACCCACCTAGGCTTAACAGACAGAGAGCTGGAAAAGTGTTTTGTTTGAGCTCAGGAAATACAAGAGAGGTGTGACAGCCATATACATACTAATTTTCAGAACAAAAGTGAAATATTTGATGGCCGCTTCTGCTTTATGACTACCTAGTTAGAAATGACTCTTAAGCCTTTATTTCAAAATTACCCCAGAGAGTGATCTTTTTTTTTTCTTTTTTTTTTTTTTTTTTTACTTTTGTTGTTGTTGTTTTTGTTGTTTGTTTGGGTTTTTTGTTTGTTTGTTTGATTGATTTTTTTTCTTTTTTAATTTTGTGCCATCCAGCTGTTGCTTGTTCAGGCAGGAAAATCACTGTTTAGATCTACCTTGAAGAAATATAAATGCTTGTATTAAGAGAATACCCTCTCAGTTGTCTGAACATGCCCTGGGGATCAGACTTTTCTCCTGTGTGTGTTCACTCTATAATTGAAGTCCAGTGTCAATCAGGCACTCATAGCAGGAGCATTACCTTATTTGTTTCCACAGGAAGGGAGCAGATACAAAGGGCACGCTTCCCCCTCCCTGCCCTACCAGAACCATCCCTGCCTGCTACCCCCTGTGACAGGCAGTGAAATTTGCAGTGGGTTAAAGGCATAACTGGCACAGCCACCCTGTCTACAAACCCCTGGCCTAGTACTGACGTAAGCAGGATGAATTTTTTAAGGTTAGGATCAAAAGTATCTGTGCTTCACCAGTTCTCAATGGCTGTGTGATTTCAGAGCGGCCTTGGCAACTGCAGTCCTCTAAAGTGGCTCTGGGGTGTTCTGACTTATATGCCCAGAATAAGTGGGGACAAACACCTTTTGAAGCTCAGGGCAAATATTTGTCCCAGTAAGTATTCACAAGTGTGAGAAATAACTGGACTTCTTTTTCTTTTAACAAATATTTGATGTTATTTTGAAAACTCTCTGATTAAATTAGTCGCTTCCAAATTACCTGACAAACCTCTGTTTATGAATTCATACCATTCCATACCAATTTTATGTGATCATTTACAGGCATAGCTGAAAAACCCCCAATGTGAGTGAAAGGTGGCACTTAGAATTGCACTCAAGATGTCATTTTGGAGTCTTGCTTTTGCAGCCTACAAATGGCAGTAGTATTTTAGTATCTTAAAGGTAACAAATTTATAACTAGCAAAATCACCCCTTTTGCACCATAAGACAAAACACTACCTCTGTAGCTTCAGGAACCTTTGTACCTTGAGGAGAAAAACACAACTCTGCTTGAAATGTGACTGACTAAAAACCACATTAAAACTTATTAATATTTTGATGAAATAAGTTGAGTGGGCAATTAAAAGCAAGAGTGTGCCACATCCATTTTTTTTTAAGCTCCGAACACTGGAGAGAACATAATCCATTCAAATGTCTTTTACGCAGTTTTCCTACATTCCATTAAATGGTCTCCACCTCACTTCTGCTTAACCTTTAATCTTAAAAATCAACATTTCTTTTTGCTTCAAGGTATGGAAAACTTGCCTGATGCTTTAAGCAACATCCACCAAGCTAAGTCAGCTTTTGATACTCTTTATCTCTTACCAATGACGTTTAATTTCCTCCCACCAGTAACTAGGATCTAGGATTTCTAAAGACATCCTAGGATTTTTACACTAGGATTAAGCTCTGGTATTCTTTATAAGGAAAACATCAGCAAATTCTTGAGGTGTATATCTCTAAAGGTGACTGCTGGATCCAAACTAGGAAACCTAAAAGTCAAGAGTTGTACTGGATGAAGAGGCCACCAGGGAAAAAAGTGTGATTTCTAACTGTACCTTGTAGGCCACACTCTGGGAAGCTGAACAGAGCATGACGATACTTGGTGGTTTTTAATTTTATAGTCTTACTTCATTATTGTTTCTTCAATACAATTTTAAAATGTAAGCTGAAATAATAATACTAGTAACAACAACAATAATAATGCTAGTTCACATCACAAACAGAAGTTGTCATATCAGAAAATACTTCTGAGCACCATGTTGACAAATTGGTAGGACTGTGTTGTAACTGTGATGACTTAGGGTTAGAAGTTAGTCAATGCTTGAAGTCATAGTTACTGTCTCTTAGTTGAAACAAGTCAGAAAAAAACTGATGAACTGGAAAAGAAATTGTGTGCCAGAAGTTTGCAGTGTTTTTTCATATATGAGGCTAAAGATTTGACTCCTCCACGTCAACCCTATGTCAATTAAATAGACTTAAAATTACCTTCTAGACTGATTTTGAACTTTTTCTTGGATCACCGTGCTAAACTGTGGGATCTGTTATCTAGGCTCTATGTGTCATGACTGTGCACCCTAAGTGTAAGCTACTGATTCATAAAGGTCACAGAGATGCCTTTAAAGCAGACTCATTTTGTTACCTGAATAAGACCTGTTGAAGAGCAAACAGCTATAGCAGTCATATTTTTCCTTGATTGGAATGATTGCTGGATGTATTAATACAATAGATGGCCAAAATAGGACTTGAAGAATTGAATTAAATTAACAAGTACAGCTTTATCATTAATTGAAAACTCATGGAAGTTAGAAGCCCATGTCAGTCACAGTGACGTCTCAGTTTGGTGGCTTTTCAGAGGCAGCATCAAGCATGCAATGGATCTGCACAGCTGAATGATGACACTGAAATGAACTTTCCCTTTCCTGTGGACTTGGTAATAACTTGTGTAATAACATGTGCAGAGCTTAATCTGTCAACAGAATTTTCAATGACAGAGACATAGCCTCTTCCCTGTCCCCACCAAACACTGAGTGAAAATGAAAGAGACGGGGCTGACTACCAATAATAGTGTATTTGACTATTTTTAGCTGCAGTGGGTTGAGCGAATCACAAACGTGTCTTCACTAAGCTATTCTGCCAGTATTCATCAAGAAAACTGGATTTTCAGTGTATTTCAATCACAACAATCTCGCCAATATCATTCAGAATGTTGTCTATGACTATAGTTTACAGATCTTTCCCGTGAACTCCTGTCTTTTCTTAGACCCTGATGAACTGAATTGCTTGTTTGCAACTCTGCCCCTCACTATACTGGAAAATCTGACAGTGTCTAAAAACAGCCATTTCTGGTTTCAACTGTTGTATATAATTTCTAGGAATAAAAACAATTTAGAAGATTCCAAGGATAATCAGTGTTCTGTGATAGCAAATCTAAGTACTTACACCAACATTTAAAAGATGTAGTCAGTCAAAATACTTAATGAACACAAACCCAAATATTTTCAATAAAGTCATTTAACAACTCATTTTTTACTATCTTGCTTAATCTTTTGTAAATAATATCAGGTCAAAATAATGCAAGTAAAAACTGTGGGGTTTTTTTGTTAAACATTCTAGGATTTTTTTTTCTCAGTTCAGGAATAAATTCATTTTGCTTGCATCACAGTACTTTTTATTTGAATCAAAAGATGTTTCAGTTGTAGAATAAGAAAATATTATTTTCCTCAGTTTTGCCAAGTATGACTACATGAGGTTTTAATACCACTTAATTAAAAAACACATCCATATTTCTTTAGTTATAGGATGGGTTCAAAGTGATAAATTTACAATAAATCACAAAAATTTGCAGCTGCAATAATTACATGATTTTTTTGAGTGGTGGGAAAAATTGTGAGACACAAAAGCCTTACTGATCATGTACTTGGCTTTTAAAACTCCTACAACTGTTCAGCTAGCTGAGTAATGAAGCAAGTGGAGTTAGACAAAGAGGAGTTGTTTCCAACTTGGATTTAGAAGTGTGCACTCAGGTGTATGGGGAGACTAAAGGAACCAATAAGGTGTTGAGAGGCTTGGAACTGGAATAGAGAGGTGGTCTGTCAGGAAGAAAGGTGGCTTTAGAGAAAGATCTGAGCTGAAACTGGGAGGGGTGGATGTGATTGGAAGGAGTCTGAAGGAAGGGAGAGGGAAGAAAATGAATGGGGCTTGAAGATGGTGAGGAGGTTTCAGGCAATTCTGTATAATGCCACAGATGTCTTTGTCTCTTGCCTCCTAAATACCGTGCACCTTAGCAGTTGATGGAATGGCTTTGTAGGACGTTCTCTCTGTCCTCACAGAGGGATATCCTGGCCCTTCCTGGATTCCTGGTATGTGGGGAGTCTAGGGGCAGAGTGAGGCAGAGGGAGTTCAGAGTGGAACTGAAGGTTCCTGCTTCTCCTTTCTGCAAAGTTCTCTGAATAAGGAGAGGGATGGAAAAGGGAAGGAGCTGTACCCCATGCCTCTTACACTCCTCCTCAGCTTCTAGTGCCACCTGCAAGGTCACGTCTGTGCACGTCTTTGCATGCAAGAGAGGAAGATCACCTTTTTAAGAAGTACGTGCTGCTCAAACTGCTATGTTTACCTTTTCCCTAAAGAAAGGAAAGGGAAGACAGATGGCGTCTGTGGGGCCATCTTATATAACTAGCTGTCAGGGAACCTAGGTTGCTGCCTGATTTTCTCTACTTGTAGGGAGTCTCACAAGGAAGTTTCTGTGCTTAGGCCTTGATCCTTTTGGTGGTGCATAATAGGTACAAATGATGCAGTTGAGCTAAGTGGATATATTAAAAGACACACACACAAAACCCTCAAACCAACAAATACCCTGACAAGCAATGGATATATGAAAGAATCTTGTCTGACTTAGAGATAATGTTCAGAATTAAAAAACGGAGTGGAGAAGTATCAGCTTCTGCTATCTAGCTTCACTTTAGTATGGGACATCTGGAAACTTTTCTGAGGCCGCATCCTAAATTTACTTCTATCAGAAAGAACTCCTTCAGAGTGAGTTGAGAAGGTCTTTTAACACTGATGCCTTTGCTGATCTGGCTGGGGTTGGAAGTGATGGCAACGCAGTCCAGAAATGAGCTTTTCTTTCTTTTAAGATAACAGTTGCTGGATGAAGGCTGTTATTCTAACAAATGAAATCTAAGAAGAGCAGACTGATAAGCTCTTTAACTGTTGAAAATGCACCAGGGACAGCTTTTCCATGTTGGTGCTTCCATTTAAGAAATCTGTTGTCAAAGCTGTCATAAAGATTAAACAAGCAGTACACATGACCCAGGCCATCCTAACACTTACTTTATTTGTGTTACCTTTTTTCTCTGCGCATGTGACTGTTGATATCCATCTGCTATGTCTTGTCTTCCAGGCTGCAGGTTTCAGTAGAGTTTTGTTCCTCACAAGCTGCAACATTAGGATCATTAGTTCATCTTAAATTTTATGAAGCTGAGGGTTGCATTTCTGTGACATTCTCTTGCACACATTCTAGGTTTTCTGTGCAGGAGACAGCCTATCACAGGTTTTGATAGTTTTGAAAACTCTCATTCTACAGAGTGTAATTAATACAGGTAAAACTACCATGCTGAGGAAGTTGTTGGAAAAGTGCAATTAGCCATCCCGACTAATCTAGCATTACAGTGGAAGCCTCCAACATCTATTGTAACTCTTACATATATTTAATTTCAACATGCCCTGTACATGACCATGCACAAATAAAAAGGGCAGCTGAAGGAGTGAGCCAATCACATATACACCTCACCAATTTTTCTTAGTGTGAAGCATACTTTTGCTCCTCCTGGATTTCTTTTCCCCTAAGGTAAAGATTATGTTGACTGTAAGAAGCAGTGCTGGAAGCTATTGAAACATGTAGCCATACTGTCTGCTTTGTTTTCCATGTGTCTTGCTCTGTTAAGTCTGTCTCTGACAGGCATAACACCTTTGTTACAGAAACATGTGGAAGAAACTTGAAGGTGACTTCATTCATGTTCGAGCAAGTGGGAGAAGGAGCCATAGATGCCATTGTGTCCAAATCTGAAGAAAACTGTTCTAGAACTGAAAATCAGCATGTTCAGACAAGCAGCACAGGGGTGACACTTCACTCCAGCAAGGATCAGTCTGTATCAGCAGATGCAAGTGAGGTAGTTTCAGCATGTGGGCGTCAAATGAAACCTAAAGTATACGGTAGACTTAGTGACTCTCCATTTGTTATCTTTACAGACCTGAGTCTGCAAACAGTTTGGATAATTCTGTGACCCAAAAGAGAACCAGCTGTTTCCAGGCTTCACTTTCAATCACTTCTTCCTACTCTCCAAAAACAGGAACAGGAAAAGGGTACATAAAAAAAACCCAAAAAACAAAAAAAAACCAAAACAAAACAAAAAAACCAACCAAACAAAAAAACAAACCAAACCAAACCAACAAAAAACAAAACCCCACAACAACAAAAACAAACAAACAAACAAAACCAAAAAAACCTAAACCAAACCAAACCAAACCAACAACAAAACAACACAAACCTGTTTCCAGTCATCAGAGGCTCCAACTAACACTCTTTTGCTTGATAAAAGCAATGTCCTCAATCCCCAAGGATCAGCAAGCAAATGGCTACTGCCCAGTAGGGAGGGCTGAGTGCTGCAGAAGAGATTTATGGTGTGATGTCCCAAAGATTCAATGGGCTTTCCCTTCCCAACTCTTCTACAGAGCATGCCCCACCAGGAATATAAGGCAAAACCTCAACTGATCTATCTAAATGGGGGAGTTGTCATCAGATACGATGGGCAATAAGACTGCATCAGGCCAACATCTAAATATGTACAAGCGGTATAAACTTGAATATGTCATCATAAAATTCTGCAAGTAGCATTGGTTTTATATTTCTACTCTGGATCTCAAAGGTCATTAGAATTTGTCCTCTTCATATATCTCTGAGATGGGTAAGGCCATGACTACCATGCAATGACTCCTGACCTGAGGAATAGGCCAAATAATTGTGGAGCGTTACATATAAAATGTAGAGCTGTTGGAATTTGAGTGCCTGATACCACCATAGGGCGTTTCAAAATTACAAGTGAGAAAAGAGGCAGCAGACTGAATTTTGAAACAGTGTCTAAAAGAGTACCATCAGTCTGAACAGAAAATATTCTCTTTGATATTCCTCTCCTGAGGAAAGCTGCACCTCAGTGGATAGACCTCACGCCCTTATTTTTTGCCATTGCAATGGGATGGGAACTTCTTGCTGTATGAATCTGAATCAAAACTTGGAATGCTTTTGAGCCATTCAGTGAGGAAACATGCTTGGAAATGCACAGGGCAGAAATAAGGTCTGTTGTGGGACTTGGGATGTTTACCTGGATTTCCACTGAGCCTATTTCTGAATGCTTAATCTCCTTCAGCCAAAAAGAAATGCAGCTCAGGATGATTTATAATCCTTTGACTGTATTGCTACTATGAGGACAATAACGTACTCTCAAGGCAACCATTTATTCAGCTAAGACACCCTTTCACATCACGCTGGCACCATATTATGTTGGTTGCACATTATATTTACACTTAGCACTTCTGCAACAGTGCAAAGAGAATTTACAGAAATTAGAACCTGCATGTTCTGCACACAAAGGGAATGTAATATTCATTATAAATTTCTACTCCAGCTCACAGAAAGCTGGTTTGCTTTAGGATGCACTTTTTAGAAGCATCCAAGGGACCCAGTGACTTTAGCCGCCTTTTTAAAAGTGATTGTGACATAAATGAGAATATGATTGTACTGTCCTTAAAAAGTGACTGTGCATCTTTCCATCATTCAGAAGCTTTTCATAGGTGTGTCTTGCACTTCTGTAGGTGCCCAATGCCATGCTATCACTGTGCTCAGCTACTGACTGTGTTCAGGCACAGAGAACCACCTGAGCTTTGAAGGTCAGTCTCTGGCTGCACCTTGGATCACCATTTCCAATCTGATGTCTGTCTGAATGGACAATTGATCTTGGGATCAGCTTCCCTAAAACCATCTAAGACACATGCAGGAAAATTTTTGAGTACTCAGTCATTTATGAATACGGTGTTTTCTTTTGGAAAAGCTGGCAACTGATTTTCCAAGCTTCTCAGAAAGTAAGCAATGGTCTTGTCCTTTCAAATGGTGGTGGTGGTGGAGTTGCCATCCCTGGTGGTGTTTCAGAGGTGCCTGTATCTGGTGCTGGGTGATGCACTTTAATGGTTTAAGAATTGCAGTGGTACTGATGGTTGGACTGGATGATCTTAGAGGTCTCTTCCAACTTTGATGATTCTATGATTCTAAGCTGCAGGAACACAAAGACCTGTGGATATTCTGCCTGTCCACCAAATGAGAGCTCATGTGGATTCAAGTCATCTATCCTACAGCTTTTACTCTACTTCCTAGAGTATAAACTCTTCATCTTTCATTTCCTTTGATCTGCACCCGTTGACTGCAAAAGGACCATTTTTCCCTGCCTCAAAGGTGAAATTGCCTGACTGCTAATTCAGCTGTCCAGTCGATTATCCACTTGCAGTGGTCAACTACTTTTGTAGAACAAGGAACATACGTGATTCCTTCTGGCATCAAGCTGGTAGACAGTTACAGAAGCTTCATGACACAGAGAAAACAGTATGACTTTTTCAAATATAGCTTGAAAGCACAGCAGATCTGTGGAGAATTGATTTTAACTCTTTGTTCAGAAAGTGAAGGGAAGAAATGCAATGGAGTTTTGACAAATTTTAAAGAAAATATATCAAATTCAGTTGTACCTTGCAACTTTGAAATACTCAGAACAGCAATCGATTTTTGTCCAGATGCTTCCAACTACCTCATGTGAGGTGAGTGTGACTTCCCTCTCCAACTGAAGCAGTTTCAATCACTGTAAAACTGGCTTTCTTTATGAATCTATAAAGCTGAACACGTTTGTAAATTGACCTTGAATCTTTGTACTGAGGCATATTAGCATTGCTTCTATAATTGTATAAGGCCTTGAAGGCAGTTTCATACTACATCTGTGGTGCGGTTGGGATATGAGGACTTTGAATCATGAGCTCTCATAGGTTAAGGCGTAACCACCCTCTGCCTATCCATCCACTCCTGATTAACACTCTGTGGTAATTCACTGGGCTGTGATATAGAAATGTGTTTGTCTCTCACTCCACCACAGGAGTAGCATCTTCTGGCAGAGACACAGGGAGGACAGCTGGGAGCAGTAATAGTTTGATGTGTTGCAAATAAAGATATCAGAGCTCGTGACTTGGAATGCTGACTGCAAGTCACAATCAAATGTATTCATGAATCAGTTTCAGGTTTTGTGTCTGATTCTTTTATGCCTTGCTGTTGGAGAGCTCAGAGCCCTACGGAGTGACTGGATTAAAGAAAAGCCAATGAGATCTTTATGGAGATGCTAATCAGGTATATTTATGAATATAAGAAGGGCTGAAAGGTGCTATGAAGCCAGTTGTATTTCACAGTGTTTTTGCTCAATCCTGCTTTAAGCTACCACTTTCGCATTGCAGGTCTATTATGGAAGCAAATATTAGCAGAAGGGCAGAGAAAAAAAAAAATCAATATATTATTTTCAAGAAATCAAATCAGCCTTCAAGGTTAGAGAAGTTATTTTCTTAAATAAAAGGACATCAAATAGAATTTGTGCCAAAGACAAAGCTGACCAGTGATGACTCACACTTGACTAAAAACAATTGTGTACTGAAGCTAAAAAGACTTTTAGCTTCCCATAGGGTGAGAACAAGGGGTTCGTAATCCAAGGTGTCAGCAGCGCTCCCCAGTCTGTGAGGTGATAGTTGCCCAGCAGGTCAGGCATCTCAGAAATGTTTCCCTGCAAATACACCATGGACAAATCATGGGAGACTGTACATGCACCTGCAGAAGATGGCTGGCAGCAGTGGCTAATTCAGTGGTGTATGTATCTGTCCTCCGCCTGGGAACAAAAGGAGTTCTCAATCCATATGGAAACTGGCTACCTTTTCCATCAAGGCTGGAATACATGGGGACTTGAGAAACAGAGCAGGCAATGAAAAGCTATCTGTTAGGGAAATATCAGTTTTCTTTTACATGATGAATGCAGAAAACATTTTTCCTGCAGAAAACATTTTTTGTCCTGGTAACAATGGAGAGAGACTATTTTCCATGACTTTTTGATTCTTGAGTCCATAGGCATGTCTGTATACAGATACCTAGAAAAAAGGTATCTCTATGTAGACAAAACAAGAAGGCTTATTTGAGGCTACAATTCAGTAAATTTTAGGGGGTAGTTGATAACTAAGTTGTTTCTAGGTCTTCTACATTTTTGTTTTCTGGCTGTATTTTCCTTTCATATTATATTACTGTAAATTACAGGATGGTCATGAAGCTTGACTTCCACTGAAATTAGTATTTTGCCTGGTAGCAGTGAAAACCGTGTATTCATTGTCTTTCAGCAGTTTTGAATTTCCAGGTCCTGAACTCTTGAGAGCTGCAATAAAAAAGGCACACTTATTTTTCAGCTTTAGCATTAACTAACCATTAAAAATCATCAAGAAGCCAAATACAAATGTTTAAGGTGGATGGAGCTGAGAATCAAAATCACCACCACTTCAGTCCAGGAGATGGCCAAAACCTGCAGATACATCTTTATGCAGGCTGTTTGAGAGAAGGTCCTGTTGCACACTAACTATTCCTTTAACTAGCCCTCCTGCTGACACATTCACATACCATCTACAGGATTCTGTGCTTTGCCTGTTAGAGTGTGAGTTCCAACTATGCTCTATTAGTGTCCTGCAGACACAGTCTGTCAAATCTTTTGAGCGAAACTTCTCTTCATGGTATGAATAGCAATTAATATTGTAAGGGAGGGAGTCTGCCTTTGTCAGAAACGGAAGAAGCTCTTACTGCAAATTTCCTAGAAAACCTAACTTCCCTGGAAGAAAAAAAAGCACAGCATAGTCCCTAAACCTGTGGTTTCTAGATATTTACAAAGAAAGACATAAGGTCAGAATAAAGTAAGTTAAAATAATGGAAGCCTTTCCCCTGTCTCAGAAGAGTTTTAATTTTATTTACCCTTTCTTGGCTATCATATTGTTTATCATATTACTTTATTTTTGATTACCTTTCAGCATTTTTAGGATGCCAGTTTGGCTTGTAAGTTTTTCCAATTTAGATCCTGAAGGCCAGGTGCAGGAGAGTAATCCTAGTCAGTTTAATGGTGCTGGTGCCAAGACAGATTCTGATGTTGCACTGATGTAAGTCATACGTTATCATCCCCAAGGTGTTTAACAACACCTCAGGAAAATCATTCAGGTTGGTTTACACATGTAAACTTTATGGCTGGCGTTTGTGTTATGCTGGCTGTTTATGCCTACAGCTTGTTGGGGAACCACTCTACCAGCAGAATTACACAGGTGGCAGCTTCCATTGGGCTGATGCTTATACCTTCACCTGCACAGCTAATACAAAAGAATGCATGAACAGAACAACTGATTAGGGGCATTTCTCATCCAAAGTGTAAAGTCTAGATCTGGTATTCAGGCACTTAATTTACGAAGACAAATACCTCTGGGGATCTAAGCTATGTCCTGCAGAGTGGGGCACTATTTGTTGTTGTTGTTGGCTGGACTTTGCGAACGAAGATCTTGGGATAAGCCTGCGCAATGGATTTTTTAGGTGAGGCACAGTGTGCGTGGAACTGGCCCCAGGGCACTATTTAATTCCATTCTTAAACTGACAAAAAACCTTTTTTGTATATGCTCACACATGAAAAGAGAAAAACTCTTGAAACTGGCACATAGATTTCTTCAAGGATAATCATTCCCCATGCCTAGGTTCTGTACCTAGATCTTCATATTGCATAGATGGAAGCTCCTGTATCTTTATACTCTACAGTAATTTTTATGTCTAAATATTTGCCATTTAGGCTCATCCTTATGCTAAGAAAAACATGACTGAATGGTTTTCCGTTTGTTTCACTTACTTTCCAGATTCGTCTTGTCTTTTCTTATAATTGCCTTTAGGCTGCGTACATGTTTCAGGGAAACTGCAGGAAGAGGAAAAAGGAAGAGACTACTTTTGACAGGATTTATCCTTCCAAGACTGACTTACTTTGTTTTGTTTCTTAAAGCTTGACTTCACTAAGGGACCAGTATCTCCAGAGATGTTATCTCCAGAGTACCCGCAGAGATGTAAGCCTATTGAGCTGTGTTGGACAACTCCAATGGGGCAGAATGTGATTGCCACACACCTGCAGTATGGCCATTCAGTATCATTATGTTTTTTCTTACAGGTAATAAATATTTGTCTATAGATTCACCTAGATTTAGGAAGCAAATACTTCGATTTTTATAGGACTTAAATTAACCAGTATTTTTACAGTCTTGATCACATAATACATCTCTCTCTAACTGAATTTTCTCTGTCCATTCCGGTCTTTAGCCTGAAAAACCTTTTGAATATATTCTGCCCTCTAAGGTGGGGTCGACAAAGCTCCCATTTTTCCTATATGAACCTTGTTTTAGAGCCAGTCTAGTCCCTTGCTGTAGGTTTTCAATATCTAAGTGAAATCTTTTCAAAATGTGTCATTTCAAATCTGGATGGCAAAGAAAACACTGTGTCAATAATAGCCATTTAGCAGAATTCTTCTCATTTTCTGTTGCCATCTCTGTTTTATTTTAAAGAGCAGTCCAGGATTTCCGGTGAAAACTTGTTTATTACAAATGAGTGAATAATTTACAATGAGTAACTTATTATATGAGTTTTAACCACTCTGAACAGAATAGTTGCTGGCACAACACAATTTCCACAAGTGTAATTTATATTTGATTATTCATGGTTGTTTGACCAATGAGTAGTTTTATATTTCTGGCAAACTTTATAAATATGATTAACCTGAATGTGGACTGAGGTTTGATGAGCACATAAGCTGTTATTAATGGATTCAGCAAAGTACAGACAGACATGCTTAGTTCCAAGAACTTCTCCTAGTTCCTCAGAAATAGAGTTAAGAAGTATTAAATATCTCACTGAATCAAGACCCAGGTGTCCAAGTATGAACTTGTATTTTGAAGTGTGGTCTGCTAGGTTTTAGTTCTTGTCCACAATGCATGCTAAAGACTAAGAAATTAAAGACCGTATTATGAGGGTTCCCACAAACAATATACACTTGGAGAAAAACTGTGCTGAGTAATTCCTCATTATTGAGGAAAGATTGCAGAATGATTACATTATAGAAATCCACCACAATCACAGAATCACGGAATCGCTGGGCTTGGAAGGGACCTGTGAATATCTTCTAGTCTAAGCGCCCTGATAAAGCCAGTTCACAAGGCCACATTTAGATGGGTTTTGAACATCTCCAGAGAAGGAAGGGCCTCAGCCTCCCCAAGCAGTCTGTTCCCATTCTCCATCACTCTCAAAGTAAAGACATTTTTCCTCATATTCGTGTAGAACTTCCCATGTTTCAGTTTGTGCCCAGTGGCTCTTGCCCTGTTGCTGAGCCCCACTGGAGAGTCTGGCCCCATCCTCTAAGCACCATCCCTTTAGAAGTTTGTGTATATTGAAAAGATGCACAGTCAGTCATCTCTTCTCAAGCCTGAGCAGGCTCACCTTCCTCAGCCTTTCCTCATAAGAGAGAGGCCCCAGTCCCCTTTCCACCTTCATAGACCTCTGCTGGACCCACTCCAGGAGCTCCACGTCTCTCTTGTACTGAGAAGCACAGAACTGGACACAAACTCTGGATGTACCTCACTAAGGCTGAGCAGAAGGGCGGGATCCCTTCCCTTGGCCTGCTGGCAGTGCTTTTTGTAAGGCACCCCAGGAACCCACTGGCTTTCTTGGCCACATGGGCACACTGCTGGCTTGTGGGCAGCTTGTCCACCAGGACCCCCAGGTCCTTCTCTGCAGACCTACTTTCCAGCAGGTTGGCTCCCAGCCTGTGCTGGTGCATGGGGTTATTCCTCCCCAGGTGCAAGGCCCTGCACTTGTCTTTCTTGACTTTCTCTGGGTTCTTTCTCAGGCTACATCCACCTGCAAATGAAAGTCACACAAAGGTATATGGTCTCTTTTGTAGCACATGCAGATCTCTTCATAAGCTCAAACTGACCAACCTTATACATCCTCCATAGGCTTATGCCTCAGCATCTTACTCTATTCCAAATTATTTTATGTGACCCTTTAGAAATCTTCCAAGTATTCTGCTTTCCTGCTGTGACCCATAGTCTAAAACACATTCAGATCCTCTTTCCTCTTCCCCACCCTTGGCATAGGGTCACCTGCAGCTTCAGTGCAGTGAAGTACTGTTGGTGAAATTTTGTTTTTACAGGCTTTATTGACAAGACAGTGGGGTGACCTCACAGGCAAAAACTCTTCATGAAAGGCTTGAGACCACTACAATAACTCATTGTCAAAACAAAAAGTCCGCTTGTCCCTCCTTTCACTAACCTACCACTGTACTGTGATAAAGAGAACATTGTTGCAAGATGAGTGTCAGTATGGAAATCTACCAAGAAGTTTCTCTCAGAGGATGGCTACTATGAATATCAGGGTGGTATTGTGTATGTGTGTGTGTGTGTCTGTATAGAAACACCTATATGTTACACGTGTACATGTATATATGTTATATGTTTTTATATCTATATATATAAAAACATCCATGTATGTATGTATATACGTCTCAGTACAACTATATGTACATCCACAGATACGTTTGTATGTAGATATAAATCCATACATCTATTGATACATATCTGTATAAAAGTATGAACATATAAACTGGAATATATTTTTCACAAACACAGCTTCATGTATTAATTCCTGGTCAAATAGATTTTTTTGTGTTCTTATCTTTGAGAGAAAGCAAGGAAAATAACAGCAAGATTAATGATTCCAGGTAATTTCAACAGAGAAAAATAACCTCTAAATTTCTTAGCAGTTTCAGATTTGGAATTAGCAAATAATAAACTATTTCTCCCTTCAGGAAAGATCAAAGGCTGTTTGACACATCCAACTATCCAGTATACCAGAGGGAATTTACTTTGTCTTTTACTATCTAAAAAGGCATATTGTAATCCTGCTAACTGAGCCTGTCAGTTGGTAATTGATTGTCTTTTTCATGCAAACATATTGCTATGGACCTGGCTATGATCTCAGTGGTGTCTCCAGGTTGACATGAGCTGTCTGTGTTCTGGGTAGATGTTAGCTATGTGTTTACAAGTGGTTGTTTGTAACTGCATTAATAATTCTTCTTCATAAGCTCATCAGCTAAACCAAGAATGGCAACTTAACCTCCCACTTTTAGAGCATCTAGAAAACATTCTATTACCACTACAGGCCTTTACTGGGTTGGAGACAGAGACCTGAAAAGTAAATCTGTCTGCTTAATCTAAATGCCAGCCCAAGTAGTATGGTCCTGAAGCGTTACTTCTACCTCAAGATAATTTAGAAAGACTAGAAAAACATCTGAATGATAGGACTAAACTGTATTTTCCATCCAAGATACACCCCAGCAAGCTCTGGATTATCTAGATGATCCTCAACTGGAAGGGTCTCTCAATCTGAGATGAATTCCTTCAGGGACTTGGCAGAGATCACAACTACCTTAAATCCTTTACATTAAGGACATCTTCATCTAGCTCATCAACATTTTCTTCATCCCATAGGAGCTGCTCCATCTCATGGAGCATATTTTCCTACATACTGCTTCAGTAACAGAGCACTTGCAATACCGAGGAGGTTTAATGAGTTGGGTGCTGGTCAAAATTTTGGGAAATTGGCTCTAAGGTGTGTTTAAGGCACAGGAACAAAGGAAGGATAAACCCAGTGAAGGTTGCAGACTCTTCAGTAGTACAATCCAGAAAGACCTTTGCTGTCAAAGGAACACAACAAAACACTGGTGTGTCAGGAATGAGTTCAGGGCAGCATGAAAGAGGCTACATCCACCTGCAAATGAAAGTCACACAAAGGTATATGGTCTCTTTTGTGACACATGCAGATCTGACTGTGGAGAAGACAAGGTTACAGGGCAAACCCAATTATTTGGGATAGGAATGCTTGTCTTCTCATTCATACATGGTCTTCCTATTTAAATTAAGTATTCATTAAGAAGACATGCCATTTTCTGGCACCTCATTGCTTTACACAATTTGTCATGGTTGGACAACCTTCATGATACTACCCTAACAAATAAAACCCAATCAGATGAGGGTGTTAAGACCTGAAAGAGAGGGCTACCAAGTGAGGAGACAATGTTGTTTACATCTGTCCTTGTGTCACTTGCTAATGAACTCAGATATCCATCTGAAATGCACTCTTGAAGCACTCGGTTTT
Organism: Formicarius rufipectus; assembly: GCA_013399695.1. NCBI lineage: Eukaryota > Metazoa > Chordata > Aves > Passeriformes > Formicariidae > Formicarius > Formicarius rufipectus. Next base: position 264,556 of record VXAU01005524.1, on the reverse strand, counting down.
ATGAAACAGCAGAAAACATTTTTATTATTTTTAACTTCAGGCTGGTATGGTCACACCTGTTGCAAACTGGATCTTTGTCCTTTTCCTCTTTATGGTGCCAAGATCAAAACTCCTCCTCAGGTAACACCATGATACTATGAACTGCTGCTGAGTGGAATTTGTCCAGAACTGTGAAGATCCCTTTCACCAAGGTGTGGGACTTTGTCCTTTTGATATCCTTTCCCACCTGTTTTGGCAGCAATAGCTTGGTTTCTTACTTGCCAATGCCACATGTTTACAAAACCTAAGTCAGGCAGCCAAACCTCACAGGATGTTTAAAAATACCTTGGAACACCGGAACCAAGGTCTTCACCGTTCTGTACCAGCACTGTAAGATCTGGTTAGAGAGCTACACTCTCTTCCACTTAATTTCTGGTTTCTCCATCAGGGTAAAACAGAACCAGAACACATTGCTAGTCTCTTGGAGAACTTCTTGATGGTAGAGGGTGGTTTTACCCCTGTCATATTGAGAAAGAATTTGAGCTGCAGACACTGATCCCCCCAACATGGAGGGCTGCTGCCAGACCAGGTCTCCCGGCAGACATGAGGCAGCTAGGATGTCCAGTTCACAACGTCCAGGAGAATAGCACCCAGCTCAATCAAGCTTTTAGTCAGTGGCTTAGCTAGTAGAAAAGCCAAAAAACGTTTTACTGGTTGCCATGAAAATTTATACCTTCCCCTACTGACATGCATCCTGGATGTAGGGCTTTGTTGAAAGACATTTAAATCCACATCTTAAAGACTACAAAAAAAAATGAGAGAGGGGAATGGGAGTAGGGGCGGGGAGGGGTGGAGGAAATGAGGGAGGGATGCTGGTGGGATTACACTGTTATTTTACAAGGAAGACTCAGAATTAGCTTATTTCGAGGACACAGTGGTAAGAATCCAGATGTTGCCTCCCAGTTTCTAATACACCTCATTTCTGGAGTTACCATAAATGTTTTAGGCTAGTGTCACAACACAATGTCAACAGCAATGTTTTAAATGACAAACCACGCCTACAAAGTGACCATGTTTCTCCAAATTTTAAGGCAAACATTTTAGCTCAGTTAAACCCTTAGTAGTCATGTGGTTTTACCCATCTCCTCAGGAACATTTAAAGTACTCTTCTTCATATAAACAGTTTAAAGTCATAATGGTAAACATACAGTCCTAAAGCTAAACTTCCATTCCTTACACTTGTGTTGGTTATTTGCAACAATACCAGAAATGTTTACCAATCCACCAACACAGTTTACACTGAAATTCCCCACTCATTTACCTCTTGTGCCGTGATTAATTCTTGGTTTAAACCAAGGCAGAGAGGAAAAAGGATACAGTTTGCACACCAACTCAGATCTTTTGCTGACTAAACTGCACTTCTCAAATGTGATTCAAATAATCAGCCCAAGACTCAGTGTTGTGGATTTCTTCTAGCTTTTTCAGTGTTTTGCAGTTCTTTTAGTAAGTCTCTCAAGAACCACTAATGCTCAGAAAAGACTTAGTGAAAGATCCAAACGCTTTATAGGTTATAGCTCCTTCTAGACAGGTAAAGAACGTAAGATGCTATATGGAAAAATTTCAAAAATTTCAAAAATCAGCACTGTGGTACTTTCTAGGGCCTTCTCCCTGTTGCTGTTTACTGTGCACTTCTGGGACTGATTCTGGAAAGAAGTTATACCAAGAAATGAAAAGTGTCTGTGCAAGATTCTGCTTTCCTCATTAAATAGGATTTCAGGTCTCCATCTTTACAAATCCTACTTTTCAACACTAGGTACCAAATACAGATGGAGCATAAAACAAGAGTCAGTTAAGGATATCATTGAGATTTACCAAATAACAAGGACAATAGATAACTGCACCAAGGTTTTAGACAAAAATGACATGATTTTCAACAGCAGGGCAATCCTGCAATAAAGATAATTCCTGATCACTGACAACTGCAACAAAGAAAACCTCCAAGTGCACAGAAGAAGCACACAAGTTTCTAACTTCAATTTAAACATGCTAGTTTTATCTAGTTTTTCAGCAGCCTTGAAAAAAAGATATGTCTTGCAGTAGAGCAACAGTTTGGAGATATTTCACAGCAAGATCACAGTCTTCAAGGTTTTCCTCTGTTTCTTTGAAACAAGACATGAAACAAAATAATTATTCCTGCAGTTCATTCAAATAAAGAACTGTTTCTGAAAATTCACCATTCAGCACCATTTTCACAGTTACTACTGCCAGATAATGAGTGAAACCAGAGTAAGAAAGATGGATTTCACGAGGAATTTGGTCAGGGATGTAGTCTGATAGAGATCTGATCGTGATTCCAGTAAGACATATATTATAATCTCGGTTAAGATGACACCAAGCATTGCATATATGCCATCAGCAAAAAAGGTTGTTTACCATGGGTCTGCTGGAGTTGGTGATGGGCTCCAGAGCTATCTTTTTACAATTTCCCCATCATTTATGCAATTTTGATTACTATAATCAGAAATTGCAACTTAAGTTTACTAGCTGATATCTGTCGGTTAGATAAACAACTATTGCCTAAGCTCCTCTTTGATGGATGGGTAAAACTGGAAATAGCAGTATGGATCCATCCATGAAAAAAGGCCACTTCCTAATGACTGACAAGCAGTATGATGGAATATTTGGACTTTACATTTAGGTGATTTTCTTTATTTTAGGTTTGCAGACTTTGACTGTGAAGACCGTACACAACAGACACAGAAATCAAGAAAAATTTCTTTGTGCCTTCAACAGAAGCCAGATTGCAAAAGGTCCTATTTAAAAATATAGAAAAAAAAAAGAAAAGAAAAGAAAAGGAAATGTCTTTCTATTTTCAAAGTATCTACAATTAGCCCAGCTGCTCATATTTTCCAGGAGCTTTTATTTTAGTTTTTTTTTTTTCAAATATATCCTTTTATTTTTTCCAGAACCCACACACAGGAGTTCCACAATCTCATCACTGCCCTTTTAAGGACATTATCACCTCTTTCCAAAATGCCTCTGTGCTAGAGCACTCCCAAGGCACATCCTGGAGAGTTCATTTCCTCACGTGTCACATATATATTTTTGTCTTTGTGGGAGGGATTTTAAGCTCTAATGTATGTTTCTGATAGAAAACAGGTGACCTTCATTCTATTTCCTCCTCTATTATAGTCTCTTTGCTTTCCTACTAGAGCCTAGCTCATCCTCACTCCAGTTTACTTTATTGCTACTCTGTTAAACATATATTCTACACTTCCTATGTGTTTCATAAAGTCCCTTTAGAAGATTAGAAAAAAGTGCTGGAAAACCTTTCCCTTACCTTTAGCACTGCTCTTATCTTTGGAAATAGTGTCGGTGCTGATACTGAGCTGTGTAATGCAGATCTAAATAGAGAGTAAGGTTACATGCAGGTATTGTCTGGTGGAAAACCATGGTAGCATCAGGGAGTTACTCTGCCCACAATCCACTTCTTTGGGGGAAGCATTCGAGCAGCAAGCTGATCTTTGTGAAATGGATAAGATACATCTAGTGATTCATGCAACAACAGTTACCAGCCCAATAAGTAAGAGAAAATATAATTTTTAAGAGACTCATCAAAGTTCTCAGGGTGAAACTTTCATTATCAAATTATGTAATGTATGATGAGTATTGGAACAGGCACAGCCTACACTCCTGACATGTGAATAAGTTAGAATCAAGATTTAGGCTAAGGGATTTTCTTAGCATGTAACAGGCATGAAAGGTACACAAATCTGAGACAGGAAGAGAAAAAGAAGCAGGAGAGATTAACTGTTTGCAGCAGCAAACACATTTTAGGCAAAACCCTATCTGAGTACAGCACACATTTTGTGGTTCTACCTGCTGCGATATCAAAAAATGATGAGTGTTTAAGGGTGGATTATAATCAAGGATGGAATATATTTAACAGTACCAACATGCTTAGAAGTCATCTCACCTGCAGTCTGGTCCATGTGAAGTCATAATCACATGAACATACATGCATGTGAAAACAAAAACAAAACAAAAAATATTTAATCTACACTTGTAATTAATTTGCACATTACTGTGTAGTATTTTTAATACATAAGAGTGGTCCAAGCCCATACAGACAGTTACAGGTAATTGGGAATTACATAAATTGAAAAAAAGACAGGACATTAAAACAATTCTGGTAATCTTCACATAAAAAATTGTTTAAACTTATAGAGTCATGACAGGACCTTCAGTAAGACCTCAAAGAAGACAATAGTTTTCTCAGTAAAATTACTATTTGATGAGATCCCTGATCATAAAGTTGTCAGTGACTAGGATAGGGCTCTGAATGCATGCACATCAGTGGTGTCATGGAGGGATCCATCTGGAGAAAATCAGCATCTAGATTGGACTTTCACCATGGTAGATGAGGCATCAGACAGTATAAATAGGGAGCTACCTCAGACTAATCTCCCTGAGGAACAAGCTTGTACTTGAATGGAGCTGAGTCTCATTGCAATTCTCACTTTTTCACTATCTTCCCTCAAGCTAGAAGCACACTCTTTCTTTTACAGAAAGGGGAAGATGGTGCATCCATTTTCCAGGAAACACTTCTCACACTTTGGAGCAATTCCAAAGCCACCTGTAGTCCCATTTCTGCCTTCTTCGTTTCTTCATGAGGGGATTTAGGTAGTTACCCAGTAAGAACTGTCTTCTAAACTCCTCCTCATGCTTTTTTTCATGTATCTAATTTGTTATATTCCTCATACATTTGATTTGTTTGTATAAAATAACAAAGAAAGTTATCCTTACTGCATGAAAATATACAAAGCAGTGTCCTGATATAGGTACATCACCCATGTATAGCTCTCAGATTTTTCAAGATAAACATGGAATATTCCTCGTATTTCTATCCAGCTGATCCATTTACAGGCTTAGACAGAAATGCAGGCACCACATCCTGATGGCACAGTTGGGTGTTTGATGTACAGCATGTTATTCATGTGGTGGAACTGATGAATTCTCAGGGCACAGAATGAGCCTGAGTAAGTTGGTACTGCAAAAAGGAGATGTTAGGAACAGGGAACAACATGAGAAGGTTAGAGGTTGCAGGAAGTTTACATGCAATTTGCCCTTTTAGCTAAATTCAAGAGGGGACTAAGGCATTTGATAACTCTTTAGTTGTATTTGTCTGTATGAAATAACAACTTATGTTTCTGCACTACTGTAACACTTGCAAGGACTTGCAAACTTTGGTAAGCACTGCACAGGCACTTTGCAGAAATACAATGCCTGCCTAAAGGAGCTTCTAACCATGCTGGCTTTCTGTTTACTTTGTGACTGAACTTGTTTACGTCGATGTTTTTTTCATGTTCTGACCTGGAAGAACATGTTTTCAGTGAACCACAAAGGAACCTAGGATTTTGGGATTTTGTTGTCCTCAGTACTTCTGTATTTTATGATAAAAGGGAGTAAAAACACAGACATCTTGCTGCAGGAAGCAGTACATTGATCTGACAGGTGATGATACCCCGGGGTTAGGAAGTGAGGGATCTCACCTTTTCCAAAGGTTTAAGCAGAGCACAAATTTAATTTTGAACTGAGAGATGAATTAAAGTCCTTAGTAAAAAGTAAACGCTACCTTTGCCCCAGTTACAAAATCTAAAGTATTTGCAGCAAATTGTATCTAAAGTGGATTTTTAGGTGGGGATTTGCATCTATTTTCTTAATACAGCACTGCCCGTACTTCACGCGTGGCTGTGGGGAAGGCTATCGTGAGGAACAGAAATTAAACCTGGCCCATATGGCAAAGTTGTTGCAGTGATTTCCTTGAAATAATTAACAGTTAGGAGGAGGCTGCCTGCTGTTCCACATGTGAAACAACAACAGATGGGCAGCGTTATATTCCTCTGATAATAAAATGACCTAATGGTCTATTTAGAAAACTAGAAATACTTTTCCCTGACTGTTTACAGATTTTAGAAATATCATGATAAGCAAACCCAGAGTTCAAAGCAATGATATAAAGGACAAGTGGATAAATAATGACCCAAGTTTGTTACGAAACATAGTGGAACTGTTGTATAGTTAATATAAACACAGATGACCTTTATTTTTGCTCATTTTTCTTCCCTGAAACAGGAAATAGAAGATAATCTTTGTCAAACAGTAGAATCTTCCACTTTGCTTCTACTTTGGAACTGTGGGGCAGATTACTGTGCTGTGTTTAGGAACACAACAATGCTACTTTCTTTTCCAAGCACATGCTGAAAAAATTATGAATTCAAGAAGACAGACATACATCTTTTGATAACCCAAGGACTTCACTCACTACCGCAAAAGGCACCCACTCCCATTGCTCAAAACAGGGGTCTGAAACCATAACCACAATTCACACTTATGGGATTTGTGTATAAAGTACTCAAGGAAACAAATGGATTTTCTACATGAGAAATTATTTGTATTTCTTAGCATGAAGGAATGTGAAGTTATTCTGGTTTTGAAGATTCTGACTGATACATAGCAATCTGTTTTCTAAATAGATCGTATTGCCCTTCTGCACTTGTACCCATTCTTTTCCTTGTGCTGACAGCAAAGGACAAGGGAAATCATATGATAGAAGACCAGTCCTGAAAAATTATTCTAGGAGATTGTAAATTCTAACTTTTAAGTCACACTGGCTCTCTGATCTGTCTAGTCATATGTACACAGACACTGGAATTGGTATAGAATGACAATGAACAGCTGGGAACAGGGAGGTGAGGGTGAGGAGTACAGGCCCAGCTCCTTATTTTCTGTACAGACCTTTACTGGCTTAAAGAAATTCTGAAATTGAGATCAATTAGTCATTTCTTTGCACAGCTACAAATGTGAGGCCTCAGCCAAAAATTAGGCTCAAATAATGCTGGGAGCTGTTTAAACCCAAATCAGGCTTCAGCCTTTGTTCTGAAGTGCTGGGAAAAAGACCCCAAAAACCAAACCCAAACCCAAACCCAAAACCTAGAAGGGACACATAATTATCTCAGTTTGTACATGAAAGACAGTAGTTGGGAGATCAGTATTTCTTCCTAAATTTCTTTTGATATACTTGATTATAAGTATCAAAGTAAACTAACAGAGACCCAGGATTTTATCCAGTTTTCCACCACATGAATTCAGTGCTTTAATATTAATTTTTTTTCTCAGCAAGATGTAAAGAAGGAACATAGTTATCACATAGCACTTTTTCTCAGTCTTGTATTGAACCAGTGCAGCTCTTTCCATAGATCTGAAACCCTCCAATATAAGCATGTAATAAGCTATTTTGCTTCCTAAATTGGCAGGACTATGCATAAGGGAAATTCCCTTTTGGATGCCCTTCACAAATCCTAAAGCACAATGAAACAGAGACAATGGAGTTGCTGTGCTACTCCAGTACAGACCTCCCACCACTTCCTCTCTCCCACCAGGCAGACCAGCAAGTGTAAAACAATCCTGCCCTTTCTAGAGGTGCCAGATATCTTGGAGAGACTCATGATGTCTGAGAAAAAGTGGACAGGAAGACAACACACAGGCAGTGGGTGAAAGGCAGATCTGTGTATGGGACTGGGAGTCACAGTCCAGGGAAAGACACTGTTTTCTATATATCAGGAATCAGCAAGTGGTATCTGTAATATCTCCCTTGGGTGTCAGTTCAATGAAGCAGACATCTAAATCGTTTGGGGAGATCTAGTGAACTTGACCTTCAGGATTGTATTATATGCATGTTATTCAAAATGGCACATTCTCATCCCACTGGAGCCAGACGCAATGCAAGGGATGGGCACCGTGAGCACATCTCACCTCTGACTAAGAGTGAAAACAATGCAGTCCCTGGGATGGTGGTGTACTTTCATATAAGTAGGAGAAAGTGGATTCCGAAAGTGCGGTTATTGTCTTTTTCATGATATGACAAGCATTGTATTGGTATCTCATGCTACAGGTGTTGAACAAAGCCCTCCTTTTTCACATGTGATTGAACAGAGTTTGCCTGTGTGTCTAATAGAGTTGCTTTGTCAAGTTAATTTAACTTTTAAAAAAGAAATGCTAAATTGTGAGAAGGTTAATACTGCTCCATTTTTGTCACTATCAAAATAATTTCAGCTATCTGTTTGGAACATCAATGAATCCCTGTTTGAACAGGGCAGAATGTTGATATGAGAAGGACAGGTCCAACAGAGTGAGCATCTGATAGACATGAAGGACATAGCGCTTTAAAGTGGAGAAAGTACTTAAAAATGAAAATTCTTCAAATAAGAGCATGTACCAGTTTCCTGAGTTGTTATACATTAGCAAATTTCTTGAAAAATAAACACAAACAGTTCAGAGATGCATCATTCTTAATGGAATGGAAAACAATCCCTCATCATCTGGCTGTATTTGCCATAGTGACACATGGCTTTACAGTCATACCAAACAAGCACAATTGGCCCCAGGACAGCAGACACCCTCAAACAGGTAGTTTTGCTGGTGAGGATTTGGCCTTTCATAGGTTGATAGTGTGTTTCTCTTAACACTTTCGGTTTTACCAGGTAATGGGAGAAGCACAGAAACGATAGAAAAAGTTCTAACTGAGCCTATGTGAAATTATGTTTCTTCATATATCCTGCAGTGTTCAGTTCCCATTTCATGGGTTAAAACCAAAGTATTCAAATTAATTCTCTGTATCTATCAAAACAAGTAGAAGACGCCTTTTTCCTATGTTTCAAAGAACATGCCTCAGAGCGGGGATGGAGCAATTTCAAAAATGTGGGTGCTTTGTTTTGATGGTGGAGTAGGGATTGAAATCCTTGGAAAGCATACTGCTATTAGTAAGAGTTCAAAAATTAATACCTGAGTCAGCTACTCCCTTGCCCATGTTCTTTATCTTCTTCTGTTTTGAAACCAGCTTGAGAAATCACAAACCCTGAAAATAATGTTGAGAATTTTGTAGCGGCTTTCTGGTTTTTTTGCTAGATTGTACTTTAAATATTTTCTCTCAAATCATGGGTATGAGCCAGTTCTTTCTTTGCATTGAAGCTAGGATCCCCACTTAGTAAGGGGGCGAGGGGAGTTGGAGTTACAAGAAGAGCAATCAATCGCATTGGCTGTGCTGCTGCTGTGCCGTGATGCAACCTTGGGTCATTTTATAACAGTTTGTATCCTGTGAGGGCTACAATAAAAACACAAGGTGGGGGGAAGAGTGCTGTTCTTTGATCAGAATGGAAATTTCCTAGAAGTTTGTGCAACACTCCTAGCACTGTTAACAAAGAGAAATGACTGTAATTTTTATAGCCCCTGCTCAACTACAGGCTTCTCAAAGTTTCCTTGTATCTGAGCCATTACTGATTGCAGCTAGTGACCTTCCCGCTTTCAGAGAGAAAGAGAAAACCAACAATATCTCAGTGAAAGACATGATAGCAGTGCACTGAGTTTACAAAACTTTGACATGGAGGTGGGTTTTGCAGTAAATGACCAACTCTAATGCTGTGCCGGTCTAATCAAGCCCAGCACAGGCAATTCACAGTGCTCTGGAGCAGATGCTCACTAGTGTATAGTCTACTTTCATTGAACAAGGTAGTATAGAAAATAACTATGATTTTGTATAACCTGAGATCAGCTAAGCAAGTGCATGCCTTCTTCAACAGGTAAATATCAGCTAAGGACTTAAACTGAAGCCAAGCCTTTTGCCAGCTCAGAAAAACTGATTCAATGGCCCTAAGACTTTGGAAAAGTTCTTTGATTATAGTCTTGCTTAATTAAAGCAATTACTATGAATATTTAGGCCAAGACAAAGGTCAGCTCCCAAAGCCATGCCAGCAAGAGTCCATATATGAGGTTAAACAACTGTGTGCCATGTTTATGCAAGGAGCCTTTGTTTATTATTTTGTGGTTTTTGCAATTGAGTTTGAGTGTAAGTGGTAACAAGAAATTAACTGTGCTTGAATAGCTTGTAGCCAAGACTGAGGCACTACAGGAACCTGTACAGCTGTATTTTAATTTTGCCCTTCATTGAGAAAAATGAGAGAAGAGAAAAGAAAAGAAGAGAAAAGAAGAGAAAAGAAAAGAAAAGAAAAGAAAAGAAAAGAAAAGAAAAGAAAAGAAAAGAAAAGAAAAGAAAAGAAAAGAAAAGAAAAGAAAAGAAAAGAAAAGAAAAGAAAAGAAAAGAAAAGAAAAGAAAAATTCCTAAGCACAAACTTAAGTTAAAACCTAGGAAAAAAATGGTACCTGCCTTGAAAGAAATTGGAAAAGTCTAGGCAAAATACAGTTGAAACTACTTTGGCTGTATTTATCAAACTGAAATGCAGGGTGCTCTGAATGGCTACATTGCCTCATCTCTTCTTCTTAGTAACATTAATCAGTCATGAAGCACCAATGTAATTTCCTTACATGCACTGTTTCAGAGAAGTAAGACTGATAATTTCAAAACAGGCTAAACTGAAGGATGGATGGAGCCAGCATCCCATTATTTGATTGTGTGATAGAGTGAGAGCTACCCCAGTGAATTAACCCAGTGCTGTGTAGAAAAACTGGGTAACTTTTTCATTTTGAAATTAAATTCCTAGTGGGTTATATGTAATGACAATTGAATTTCAGAAAAAGGAAGGCAATTTTGGATGGAGACCTTGAAATTCATTGAAAAATCCTGGTTCAAAGATCTGTTCCTCAGGCCCTGCCATCAGACTCAGAGCAGAAAAATGACATTCCTGCAATGCAACAAAGGAACAAATCCTTATCTTTGTACCACTGTGTGGGATTTCTGATTTATACCTATGATGCACAGAACACGGCAGATATTTGTGTGCTGACTGCTTATCACAGGAAGGTGAAGGCGGAACAGAGGAAAGACAACTTTACTTTCCACTGCCTTGCCCATCAATTAGGAGGTAGTTATGTGACTTATACAGCTTCTGTCTCCTCCCTGATTTCTTTATGGTACCACACTTTCCTAAAAAAAGACAGCAATCCCTCTGGCTACAGCTTTGACCTTTGCAGCAGATGTGGAGGGTGCATCAGCACAGGACATCTGAGGTCTCAGCAGCTACAGGAACAGATGTTACTCTCAGTAATACTACAACTGAAATTTGTCTGTGTTCAGTATGGAAATGGTCAAGTGTTTAAATATAAGCAACCTCAATATATGCAACATTCCTTAAATGCACAGATATGTCATAAATCCTTCTACTTTCATCAGAAAATCATACAGAAGATTCAGTAATTTGCTGGTTTAGAAAAAATTAGCCTGAGATAAGAGATAGTCCTTGCAAAATACACTTGTATAGAAAAGTAAGAGACCTAGGTAAAGAGCTTTTCTGTTGGTTCCTTTTTGCATTCAACAAAATAAAGAGGCAAAGAAGTTATTTTTACCTAGTTGAGAAATGAAGACATTTCCAGGTGTGCAGACCTTGGGCCCTGGCTTTAGGATACAAATGCTCTAAATTCTAGAGGTTTGTTAATTTGACTTCTTCACTCGTTTACTTTTGCATTGAAGCCCCTTTTGAGCTTTTTAAAGAACTGTAATAGTTGGTTGTCAGTACATGTGCTCTGCATCTCCCTCACTATGTCATTTACCAATGCTCGACTTATGCTAAACTGAGAGTGCAAAGGTTTCTTGTCTGTTTCAGTGCAAACCTGATGTCCCTAGTGCCGTGACAGAGCTGCTATTGCAGTTTGCCTATGAAGAAGTGCTAGCATAATTTCATTTCCTCACTGACAGGAGTCTGCTGCTAGGAGTAGACAGCTTTGCCTATGTTAATGGGCAAGAGATTAAAAAGTCTCTTTTTCAGCTCTGAATCAAGAGAGTTTTAACCCATTCACTGCACTGATAGCACATGGGTCAATACCTCCAACTGTTCAAAGATGACCTTTTTGAAATTAAATGCTCTTCAACCCATTCACAGCACTGCTGTGAGGATGTTTGGCACAGGTTGCCAATCCAGCTGGCAGGAGAGAGCAATGCAAAAACCAAAATGGCTCGGTGAAGCTCTGTGTTTTCATAGAAGCAGCAGACCTAGAATAAAACTCAAGGAGCTAAAGTGTAGGTCATATTCTCACATCAAATGGAGTGCACCAGAAAATTCACAATAGGAGAATATGAGCAGTTGAGGACAATCTGCTGGTCAATCTCTAATGCATAAATCAGTGGGAAAAATGAAAGAAGCAGTGTGGATTGATAGATAATTTCCCATCACTTTTTATGAAGAGGGATCTTGCTGATTCTGAAATGAGTGTATTTGTCTGATGCATTGTTTTCAGATGTCAGATGCTATCACATCTCCTATAAAACCAGACCCAGGCATTGTTAAATGGAGCAGTCGCAATTATCAAGCAGTATGACTAGTTAATGGGAAGCACAACCAAAAGAGACATTAAAGAGGCAGAAAGAGCATATTTCACATTTTGTTCTTTCTTTACATGGTAGTTAATAAAAATTCCCCAAAGCTGTCATATATGATGCCTTATCCTGGGGGGCTGGACAGATCATGAGTTAACACAGAAACACTATGAAAGTTTATTCTTCCTATACCTCAAGCATGATCTGCTTTAGCCTCAGGAGATCTCTACGACGACTCAAAACTTCATCTGCTACAATTTTCAGCCTCTTATGGCAAACTCTGGTGATTTTTGCAAAGTTGAAGTCTGCTTTTGATGTATCCAGTGCAGGATGAGATACAATAGGTGGAAGGTAGTTTGGTCCAGGCTTGTGGCCTACCAATATCCCAATGTTCTCCCTTCTGCTGCTTTAGAATATGCTTGTTCCTAGCTCCATTTTTTATATATTTGCAGACAGGGATCTGTAGGCACTTAGGAACCTGTGTCTCACTAATGGGCTAAAACTTTTAATCTCATAGGCCTGTCATTTTCAGAACATTGGTAATAAGTCTTAAAAGACTGAGGTGTTTTAAAAGATACTCCTTTAATTTGCTTCCTTTGTGTGATCCGTAGAGTGTTTCTTTTCTGGTGCTTATTTTTGAAGCACAGACAGTGAATTTTCAAACCTTTAATTAAAACAAATTATGCACAAGTTTGGTTTTTTACAACAAAATGTTTTTGGAAGATCTCACTTTTTTCATCTTTCTCTTCACTAGTTTTAACATATTGCATATACCTAATCATTTGTGTTCCTCACCTAAGTGAAACTCAGTAAAATGTCATGCCCAGATCACTTCTTAAGAAACTGCATTGCAATGTAAAAGAGCCAGTCTGTCTCGTCTAACATTAATGACTGTGTTTGCCAGATGAAGACTGATCATTCTTTATAGTGAGACTGCATCATCAGAAACAACTCAGTTGGTCATACAGTCCCTCACGGGTTAATTTCAAGCCAACCCTGAATATGTGTTGAGAGTTTCACAGTCATATTAATACACAGCAATGCTGCCTTGTTTGTCAGCCTCAAGAAAATGCAGTTCACATCAAACTGGAAAAAAAAAATGTATCTCAGAGAAGGCATTCACTTTCATGTTGTCTTTCTCTTCCAAAATTACATGAGACAGAGGCTAGAGAAGGAGGCAGGGATTCAGTGTAGTGTTGTTTGGAGCTCGGGGGATGCCACAAGAAAGGTCCACTGTTAAGTTACAAGTTGTTGTACTGTACAAACATTTGGTCTTTGTTCTACCTCATTAAAGTCACTCCTTTAGAGCAGAGTACTTTGAGGTAGAGTAGGTAAATTGTCAACTGCCAGATATTCTGGACAAACGGTAGATAGTCCAGGTATGAGAGGGTGGGGGAAAAAAGACTGCATATAAATTAGGTTAGCATTAGCACAACATGCTATCTTTGAAAAAAGGTCAAAAAATGAATCATAAATGTAGAGAAAGAAAAAAAATGAGTCTGTTTTACTTTTTAGCCTGGTTTAGTTAGTTTGCAAAATGCCTAATCCACTCATGGAGAATAGAGATTTGGCTATAAAGGACAAATATAAAAAATGGGTTTAGTTAACATTTTTAAATACATTTATTGCTTCCTATTGTCCTGAAGTATTTATTACAACACCATTCTGATATTTAATTTTATTTCTTTTTGAGATAATATGACCTTACAAAATGTCACACTTCTATTATATATCCAATAGATTGAACTGTATGTAAAGCAGTGCTAAGCTACAGAAAGAAGTGACATCAATTTATTTTTTTTTTAAATTATTTTTTTTCCCCCGCATTTTGTTGCATGTGGTAGGGAGAGGTCAAGGATGTGTATACACCTAGGTTGAGTTCTATTGAAATACCTGATGCTAACATTTCCTGGTAGCAACTCCTAAGGGTTGTCTCCTCATTTCTTTACTTAAGGCCAGTGAATCATTTCCTCTTTAGCAGCACTTTAATTTCTTTATGGATTAGGAGATCAAGTGCAGTTAAAATTACATAGCAAAGTTATCTTCTGTATATTTATCCAACATGAGACTTGGGACCAGCAACCAAAAATTACAAACTTTCAACATTCAGTCATTTGGAGAGGGATCAAAGCAGAATATTAGGGTGAATCCAATCATTAGTAGGTGGGTACCAAGTCAGGACCTACTGAACAGTGTGCTTTTTTTTTCTCTCAACGTATCAGCTTTGCATGTATCAAGGTCAATAACCTTTAGTGTTTGTGCAGCACTACTTCTCCAAACTTTAAAAAAAATACCCATGCAACCTGAGGAGCTGAAGAAGATTTTGTACTTAACCACAAACATAGAACTGAGTTGCATAAGCTTCTTCCTATATTACAGTTCCATTTATAAATACTTTATAAATCATTAATACATTATTAATAGACATTAACCAAGCGTGATAAAGTTTGACAAGTTGTTTATAAATACTGGCTTAGAATTAGCTACATTTCCTTCTGTGTTGTTTATAGCCATTTACAGAATAGACTGATCATGCCTATAACAGGCTCATTAATCACATACTGATCTTTTAAGAATGTAACCTTCAAATAAAGCCTGTCCAACTCTTCCCCCTTTTAGCTCTGCAAAGCAAAGAAGCCCCAGAAGTCAGAAGCTGGCTCTGGCACAACTCAATGCTAAACTACAGGTAGTGGCTGAATTGAAAGGGTTTCAAACTCATTTTCAAAACTACCAGTACTGATCACAAGCCACACATTGCTTTCAGCCAGCTTTGTTACAAGAACATGGTAATGTGGCCATTTTTGCAGTTGATACAGCTGTATAGGGAAACAATCATGTGAAATCAAGAAACAGTATTTGCAGACCAAAGTTTACACAAGAGTGAAGAGATGGAAAACCTTTTCTTGGCATAATGGAAGCTCAATAGATTTTACAGTCAAAGGCAAAACAAGAGTAAAGTTCAAGAGCTTCTCTGAAGTGAGGTTTTTTCCCAGTATCCCTCAGATTGCAGTAATTGCAGCAAGCACATGTACATCTATAGCAGATGTTCTAAGCTACGAAGGTCTATGAAGTATTTCTGAGGCATGTGCAGAAGTCAGTAACTCAGAAATCCAGTTCCATGAGTACTGCAGAACAATACAAACCTGAGACATTTATGGAAGGTATTCTCAGACATTGGGGCAACACTTAGTTTTGCCTGAGGGTGAGCAACAGGTGCTACACCAAGACAACACTGCTGCTGCCATGGGACGCAAAGTACTTGCTGAAGTTTCAAAACTGATCTGGAGACTGTTGAATCCATCCTTCCTCCAGTAGCACTAGCCATTGTCACTTGGCATCAAAGGTGTTGGTACAGGAAGCGGGGTCAGGGATCATAGTGCATGCACATATACATTGAGCTCTATAGCTGTCCAGAAAACATGCCCAGGGATGCACACACTGGCAAAAGGTTGTAAAATGTCTCTTTAGAAGAACATATCTTTCTGAAAGCATGACTGAGAACAGTGACTTGCTGAGTGGTGGTCCAGGAGTCAATTTGGACCTAGCACTAGATCATGACCCAGCCCAACTGGAGAGCTAGTTACTCCAAGTTCAAGTCACCTGTGGAGCTATGGCACTGCACTTGTTCGGCTGCATCTCCTGCTATTCACAGCGGTGCCACTGCACAGCATCATGCCCTGCTGTGCAGACACAGCCTCTCATTTATGAGGCTTGAGGGAAGTCACTAAGATGCACCAAAGAACCACAGCCTTAGACATCATCCCTTTGTGAAAGCTACAAAGGCAATAAAATTACTTTTATTTATGCAGAGATACCATCTAATAATTTATAGCTAAATTCAGTGTAACCATTTTTCCTTTGCTAAATTAGTGTCATTGCTACTTGCACAGCAGCAAGTGCTAGAGTTAGTGAAAACCTCTGTATTTATTTAACCAGGGAAAGAACCCTTGAGATGTATACATAGCAATTTAGTCAAACTGAACAGAACACTCTGAAAATTACTGCCTCAGGAGATATTCCATGATTTCTTACTGATGAACTCTATGGAGGAGTTATCAATGCAAAGGGAAGGAAATCTTTTAGAAGTCCCAACTGCTTGTAAAAATTCTGAAATAAGCTCTACTAAATACAAAGTGTTTAGGAGAAGAATGTAATTCTACTTTCTCGGCACCATGGCAAGACAGATTTATAATGACTCATAAAGAATTCATTTGATTATATATTGCTGTGTAGTTTTCGGCACCCCAATCAGAGAAGAGTCTGCTGTCTTCATTAAAGCCTACTGCAAATTTTCAAATGCTTTTGGACTTATGACTTACTTTTTTTGTTTGTTTGTTTGTTTTTGTTTTGGTTTTGGTTTTTTTTTACTGACCTGTTTCATTCTAGTACTAACACAGGAGTTCACTAGTAATAGATGGAACTTAAGAACCAACTGCTACTTCTATTCCAAAATGTTTTTCTGAGGTTAAAAGCACATCAGGGTGGAATTTGATATAAAGGCACAAGTATATTTCTAGCTTGCTCTGGTCCATTAACTTACTCTTACAGATGCTATACATGAAAGTACCAAATGGCATTTTTCAGACTTCCTGCAGAATAAGACTTATATTATTCTGAAGAAGAATAGTCACTTAATCCTTTGTGTGGATGGCTGCTCTCAGCAATTAGTAGGCAAATGCAAACAGCTGAATTATTTAACATTGCAAAGCGGCTGTGTTAAGCTTAATGGTTGAACTATACAAGCATATGTCTGCTGAAATCAGGGCAGCAAAAAATGTCAAGTAAACAACAATTATCCCACAAATATTTGGCATTTTAGGTATTTCTCATGTGAACGTGACAGTAATTTTAGGAGGGTTGCAGATTTCAAGTAGGATGAGTTTAAAACAAAACAAAACAAAACAAACAAAAAAAACCCCCAAAAACAAACAAACAAAAAAACAACAACAAAAAAAAAAACCCAAATGCACAGTAATAAGGGCTTTAGTTTAGATACAGACTTGAGTTTCTAATTTCAAACCATGATTATTTTTTTTAAAGAATTCTTCAGTGGCGTTCAGAAGAAATTAATTTTAAATTTTAAAATATGCTTTTTCTACAAGAATTAAAATAATTTGTCATTTTTCTTCCCCTTTCTTCCACTGACAGCTACACACTCAAAACCAAGTGTACACTTTGGATACTAGTGCAGCAGATGTATGTGACTGGAAAAAACATGCCTTTTAGGCTATAACAGTGGTCGTTGTTTACAAAGTCACCTTTATGTCTCAGTGACCTTTCTGTAGGATATCTGTCCTTGCTCCTTGGTGTGTTCTAGGAAGGGCTTGTTCATGCAGAGCGGGCAGCTGCAGAGGAGGGAGTTTCCTTTGCTCATCCTCATGTGCCTGCTGCTCTGCATAACAGAACCACCTCTGTGACTGGTTCCCTTCAAATACCCCAGGAATGCATAAAGTAAATGATTCAAACATTTGGATCTAGTGTCTTCAGCCAGGATATGGAGACAGCTCTTCCACCGATGTGCCAAACTCCAGAGATAGCAAAAGGAAGATCACCCTGTTTTGAAACCAGAGCTATGAAAAGTTAATATCCTTGCTGCATGGCAGAGTCAGCAGTCCTGAGTAAGTGCCCTTTCTCGTGTTCACAGAAAGTAGCTACAGGTTTCTTCTTTTATTTTTGTCCTCTGTTGCCTGCTTAGGAAATGGATGGAGAAGGCTGCTTTCCACCACCTGCATTCAACTGTCATCATGCATGGGAGGATCTGCTTCTGGGAATGTTGTGATTAATAACTATGACAAGGAACTCTTATGGTAAGACGTTTGTGAACATCATCTGAATCACTATGTTATTCATAATGTGCAACCAAAAACTTCATAACTAAATATGGGGTTAAAGTCAACTTTCTGCAAAGCTCTGATGGATGCTGTCCCATAAGGCTGGAAGATTGTTTAGTTGTTAGCTACCAATGAATAACCACTCTTAGTCACTGTCCGATGACTCATACTGTAAAATCCCAAGAGACTGTCACGTCTTCCATGTATACTAGTGAATAAACCTCTACATCTGGCAACCAGGACATCTTGTAGTCAAAGATGCTGTTTATGAAGCAGTCTTTGGACATAGTGAAACAGTCCCTAATACGTACAGTGTGAGGTCATGGCAATCTGGAGTATCTCTTATCTTAGAGACATCAGCTGTGCTAAACACAGACTTGGAACAAGGAAAAGAAAAGATCAAAAAACTCAGAAGCCCAGTTTGGATCAGATCTTTTCCCTGCCTTCCCCCTGTCTTGTTGCTAGACTAAGACTGGGAAATCTCAGTCAAAAAGGACTGCCCACTTTCTTGACGTTGTGAATGAAACTGTAACATAAAAACCCCCAAAAGTACAAGGTCTCTAGACAGCTTTGTCAGTGATGCTTAGAAATACTGGGACTCCATGCAGCCCTTGAGACAGATGAGGGAGGTGCATTGTGCTTAGTGAGGACCAGCTGTGCTCTTCAGGTCTCACTTGCCACAGTTTCAACTAGGAGTGTGAAGGAGGGCAGTCTATTGACAGAATGTTGCAGGTCATCTTGGTACAGATTGGAAAAACTAGAATATAACCCTCCAAATGTAGCAACTCATCCTTTGATGCCGTTAAAATACATCTTGTGTAGTTACAATGTGTGTCTTAAGCACTTTGGAACAAGGAAGAGTGTCTCTTTCTATGTTTTTGCAGTGTCTGTACAGTCTGAATATCTATTTAAGACAATAACTTAAATGTAATTTTCTAAAACTCTGCTGAAATTTTTCTTTTGACAAGGGCAGAAATACCACAAAGGCTACAAATCACTGGATAATTTGGTTCTTCTGACAGAAGATATAAAATAACTAACTTGGTTCCTGGAGTGTGTGGAAGAAAACTTCCTGACATCTGGTAGTTAAGCCTACCAGTTGTGGTGCCCTGCCAGACCAGCTGTTTATGAACAAAGAAGGGCTGATGTGAGTTGTGATGGATGAAGGCTGTCTTGGACACACTGACCATGAAATTATAGAGTTCTCAATCACTGGGGACGTAAGGAAGGGAATCAACAAAATCACTACCCTGGACTTCCAGAGGGTGGACTTTGACCTATTCAGAATATTGGTTCAGAGAGTCCCCTTGAGAAAGAGTTCTTAATAACAAAAGGGTCCAGAAAACCTGGATGTACTGTAAGAGGGAAATCTTGAAGGCACAGGAGCAGGCCATCCCCATATGCCAATAGATGAGCTGTGAGGTAAGAAACGAGCCTGGCTCAACAGGGAGCTTTAGCAATGACTCAGGTTAAAAAAGGGTATTTATAACTTTTAGAAGAATGGGCAGGCAGCTCAGGAAGAGGACAAGGATGTTGTTAGGTCATGTGGAGAGAAAATTAGAAAGACAAAAGCTCAGCTGAAATTCAATCTGGCCACTGGTGAAAATACAATAAAATGCTTTTTTATAATACATAACAGCAAAAGAAGTGCCAAGGAAAATCTCCACTCTTTATCAGACCTGGGGATGGAACATAGCCACAAAGGATGAAGAAAAGGCTGAGGCTCTTAATGCCTTCCTTGCCTTTGTCTTTAACAGTAAGAGTGGTTATTTGCAGGCAAACAGTCCTCTGAGCTGGTAGACATGGGCAGGGAGCAGAATAGATACCCTGCCGTTCAGGAGGAAGTGTTTAGTGACTGACTGTGCCTTTTAGACCCTCACAAGTCCATGGGACCAGGTGGATTCATCCAAAAATACTGAGGTAGCTGGCAGAAGAGCTCATTAAGCCACACTCCATCATTTATCATCAGTCCTGGATATCTGGGAGATCCCAGATGACTGGAGGTTGACCACTGTGACACCCATACACAGAAAGGGCTGGAAAGAGGGTCCAGGGAACTACAGGCCTGACAGCCTGACCTCGGTACAAGAGAAGGTTATGGAACCAATCACCTTGAGCATGGTCACATAGCATGTACAGGGCAATCACGGAATCAGGTCCAACCAGCATGGCTTTAGGACAGGCAGGTCCTGCCTGACCAACCTGATCTCTTATGACCAGGTGACTCAACTAGCAGATCAGGGAAAGACTGTTGATATTGTCTACCTGGACTTCATCAGAGCTTTTGATACTATCTCCCACAGTGTTCTCCTGGAAATGCTGGCAGCCCATGGTTTGGACAGGTGTACTCTTTACTGGGTTAAAAACTGTCTGTATGGCTGAGCCCAGAGAGTGGTGGTGAATGGAGGTACATCTAGTTGGTGGTATTCCCTAGGGCTCAGTAGTGGGCCCAGTCCTGTTTAATATCTTTATTGGTGACCTGGATGACGGGATCGAGTGTATCCTCAGTAAATTAACAGGGTTAAATTGGGAAGGTTGGGAGGGTAAGAAGGGTCTGCAGAGGGATCTGGACAGGCTGGTTGATGGGCTGAGACCAAGTGCTATGTCTTTCCACTTCAGCCACAACAACCCCATGCAGGCTTGGGAGAGAATGGTTAGAAAGTACCTTGGTAGAAAAGGACCTCTGTACCTGTACCTGAGCCAGCAGTGTGCCCAGGTGGCCAAGAAGACCAGTGACATCCTGGCTTGTATCAAGAAGAGTGTAGGCCATCAGGACCAGGGCAATGATTGTCCCCCTGTACTTGACATTGGTGAGGCCACAACTCAAGTGCTGTGTCCAGTTCTGGGCCCTTCACTGCAAGACAGACAGTGAGGTGCTGGAAAGCACCCAGAGAAGGGCATCAAAGGTGAAGGATCTCAAGAGTAAATCCTATGAGGTGCAGCTAAGGGAGCTGGAGCTATTTAGCCTGGAGAAGAGAAGACTCAGGGAAGACCCTATCACTCTCTACATCTGCCTGAAAGGAGGTTGTAGCCAGGTGGAGGCCAGTCTGTTCTCCCAGGCAACTAGTGATAGTTGCCTGAGAGGCCAACTGGTTGAGAGGACATAGCCTCAAGCTGCATGAGGGGACATTCATGCTGGACATCAGGAAGAATTTCTTCATATAAAGGGTTGTTAGAAATTGGAATGGACTACATGGGGAGGTGGTGGAGACATTATCCCTGGAGGTGTTCAAGAAATGACTGCACATGGCACATAGAGCCATGGTCTAGGTGACTGACAAGCTGGTGATGAGTCAAACATTAGACTCGATCTCAGAGGTCTTTTCCAACCTAAATGATTCTGTGATTCTGTAATACAAACCCAAAGTAATCTGAACTTGTATAGGTCTGTGGGAGGATTTTGAGTCTGGTCTACTGAAAAAGACACTGAGAACAGAATACTATTTTATTCTCATTTCACTCAGTTTTATTCAACTGTCACAGGTTATAACAAAGAAGGTGGGGAACTCCCTTTACTGCAGCTGTGTGCAGCAGTCAAGTACTTGACAAATGGCAATTTCTCTGTCAGGTTCAGGAACTTCAGTGAAACAGCATCTGTTCACATTCCCCTGAACTCTCCTCCCCAAGGACAGCATTCTCATGGTGAGACAGGGCCTGGGAAGCTCTTGACAGGTAAAAGCAGCAGGGGAACAATTAGGCAGATGCCACCAGTTACAAGCAGCATTGGGACAGCTCTGCAGAGGAACATCTGGCATGACATGTTGAAGTAGAAAAGTGGTTCCTTTTTCTGGCTCTAAACCGTATTAGTCACAGTGAAGATCATGTGCTGGTACACTGTGGTGATCCAGGCCAGTGTCTGGCACGGGGTAAGAAACATTCAGCTTCCCTAAAACTTCCTCATGGCATGTTGCAGGTCAGGTGGAATTTTCCTCTACACTGCCTGTGAGACATCTCAGTGCTTTTAGCACAGACTATGATTCAGATCACAGGCAGAAGGGAAACGTGAATGTTAGCCCAAGAACGCAGATCTCCTTGTTTGTATATGCCTTGAAGACAAACATCCCATCTTAGAAACAGGAAGACAGTATACTGACACACAGATTGGATTCCACAGCTACATTTCTTAAGTCACTGCCACCTTGTTCACATGCGCTGCTGCTGGCCTTGCTGAGCAAAGGGTGGGATCCAGTTCTGTACTGCAGACTGGTGAAGTTTGGTTTCTGTCATCCCAGTGGAGTTCAAAACAGCACACACAGGTAGACATGAACTCTTATCCTGGCTCAGTGCTCCACACATCTTCAAGGACATAACCCAGCTTCTGCAAATGAAGTCTGTAGAAAGGACTGCAGCAGTAAAACTACTATTAAATCAGCACTAATATTCACTTCAACAAACTTTCCACTTTCAATTCTCACAAGATTCTTCTAACTATATGCAACTTGGAGATAAGGTATCTGTAGTTTTGATCTTGGGGTTTCTGTTACCACTAAAACTTCCTGACAGAATTACAGCTGTATTAGTTACAAATATGAGAATATCAAGATCTATATCTCAAAAGTAACATGGAAAAAGATTAAGCTCTTACTCTCAGTATATATTTGCATGGGTAATTAAACAAGAAGAACTTTAAACTTGCATTATCAAGCACTGAAATTTTAGATAATGCCTGAGTTTAGTTGCTTTTTGTGGATGGATGACGATCTAGGTTTCAACAGTCTGACCTCAAATTTATGTGGTGCTCAGGGGAGAATGTGGTTTATGCAGTAAGAATATATCATTATTTCTCTCTCATTCCAGAGTGTGGAACTGTCCCCCATTCTAATGTTTATACATTTTGCTTCTTCCAGTTTTTTGTCATTTTCCAATAATTACACAGTATTTAAAATTGGATGAAAATTAACTGCTATTTGTTTCCTGAATTATTATGGCTTTCATTATTCTATTATCTGAAAGCTTCATAAACTTGCAATTATCACCGTGATGACTCTAGAGGCTATTAGCCTATTTTCACAGTGGTGGATGAGAGGCACAGATATAAGAATTTATTTAGTGTGTGCTGTTTGAGATAGGTTGGACCTATCTGGTTTATCACAGAAGTTAATGTTACACCGAGCTATGTGATCCAGGCCTAGTTCAGTGCTACTTTCCAAGTGCTTAGCACACTTAAAAAAACCAGACTACTAGCACTCAAAATTAATATTCTCTTACCTGGGGAAAGGGAAAGGATGAGAGATGCAATCACCCTTCACAGCCCATGTGCCCTGACCCCCGCAACTTCTCCTCTAAACCTAGCAAGCATGTTCATATTCTGAGTTAATTTTTTTAACCATTAGGGAGAGCAAAGGTGAATCTCTGCACCCATAGCTGACTCAGCCTTAGTCAACACTTCTGGAAGTGTTCCTTGCTCATTCTCAGTATTACTGGGCTCATCTATGTTGCTTCTTAGGGTTGATGAGGGACTTCTTGTGAATGAAGGGGACCTGGGAAGAAGGGGAATCTCAACATGTGAAACAGCACTACCACTGCCTCTACATTCATTAACTCATTAGGTGAGGCAAGGGTGTTAGAAATAATCCGTAGCCATCAGCATTATGATGCCACAATGAAAACTTCAAGAAATGTAAGGGAGACAAACCTCTCCCAAGCCCTGCTGATTTTCTCAAATGATGGATGCAAAAAGAATGGGGGGAAATAAAGACGCAGGCCTTCAAAACCATTAAAGGGAGTCGTTTAACCTGTTACTATCTCTGTTGAGGACGTGCCCAAGATCCGCAGTCATAGCTCTGTTGTGGAGACCTTTGCCCATGTGCTTTTGGATACTGCTTTGGCTTCAGTTATGGAACTGGCATTGTGTTAGTATTTACTTCATTAAACATAGTCACCCAAAGTAAAGCTACTTGGCTTAATGGACCTTGGATCTGATCTTGTGCATTGGTAGTGAAGTTCAATTATAAGCAAAAAGAATTCCAAAGAAGGGCTCATAAGATTGGAATTACTTGCATACCAAATACTTATGGAGAAGAGAAACTAGTGTTACGTGTCCTCATTGTGTTCCCAAGTGTTTGCAACACTGGGCAATTTTGTGTTTGCTTTTGAAAGTTTCTCATGCTTTCCCCACTGCCTTAGACTAACAGTAAGCATAATACAGACTGCATCAATGCATCACCTGAAATTTGTGCCAGCACAGAAATCCCATTTCAGTGGGACCAAGAAAAACCTAGGGAGTTCTACTCCCAGCAACCCTGACAAAATTCACTAAACAGGAGCATTCCTGTTATTCCTTCAAAATGGCACCATGATGGGAAAGCACAAAAATATCCTGAA
The DNA here is from genome assembly GCA_013399695.1 of Formicarius rufipectus. Lineage (NCBI taxonomy): Eukaryota > Metazoa > Chordata > Aves > Passeriformes > Formicariidae > Formicarius > Formicarius rufipectus. Next base: position 240,097 of record VXAU01005524.1, on the reverse strand, counting down.
CACTGCAGAATCCTATGAAGGTACTCAATACGGCCACAGCAGCCTGAACTGCAGGCAGCAGTATCTATCTGGTTTCCAGGTCTGTCTGTGTTATACTGTGTTTCCCTGACTGGAGAAATGTCAGTTTGTGGATAGCTGCCTTTAAGTTGTTTTGAGTCTCTAATATCTGTAATCTACAGAACTGCAGACATAGTGTTTGGGAAGCATAGAGAATAAAAATGGCTAAAATCTGAAAAATTTAGAAAATACTGTCCCATCTAAATGCTATCAGAAAGTCTAACATTTTGTAATCCTTTCATAACCAGGCCAAAGAAAAATGCTTTTATTTCACATTCAGAGCTAGCAAACTATTACACATTGCAAGACACAGAATGCTAGTTCATTATTTCTCTAATCAAAATGGCAAACCTGTGATTTAACAAAAATGATTTATTCTCAACCGAGAAGATGATAACTGGGGATCCTGTGTGGTATGATCTCAATTCCCCCTGAATATGTAACCTTGCATGATAGATGATGTTTATATTAGAATGGAGTCAAATTTTATAACTGAATATGCTCTTGCTTATGTACTGTGAGTGCAGTCTAATAGTCTGGTGGTTAACCAAAATAAGCAGCTCTTTATTCATCCATACATTGTTTTCAAAGCCTACAAATAAATCCCTTTATAGGTGAGGCTGCAACTTGTCAAAAGAAGTCAATGATTCACAGTGACTAAGAATTCAGGAATAAGAAGAAATTTGTACCAACACATTTCCAAGCTGTCTCAAACGATGCTGCTTCAATCTCCATCACATAAATATGGCAAGGAGGATCCTTGAAGTTTATCAAGACAAATACTCACCTTCATGTTGTCATGTGCATCAGACCACATCAGACCAGCTGTATGTAAACTGTGAAGGATCCACTCTTGGGTTTGTTGTTGGTTTTTTGGGTTTTGTTTTGGTTTATTTCGTTGGGTTTTTTTGTTTGTTTGGTGGAGTGGGGTTTTTTGGTTGTTTTTTGCTTGTTTGTTTTTGTTCGTTGATTTTGTTTTTTAAAGGGGGTTGTTTGCTGTTTTTTTTTTTAATTTTTGTTTGTTCATTTGTTTTGGTTTTTTGTTTTGTTTTGTTTTAGGGGAGGTTTGCTGTTTTGATAAGTATGCTAATATTTGATCTCAAAACTTAATCATATTTGTACACTAGTGTCCTCACCTCCTGAAAGAGAACCTGAAATCTTTTCCCATCATAACTCTGCCTTAGCAAAGGTCACCTTAGAGGAGATACGTTTTCCAGGAGGAAGAAGAAACTCCTGGTTCAACTTTTTCCATTTCACACACCACTATTTCCAATGCTGGCAACGTCATCACAAGCTCAAGAACATGCATGGCTTCTGCTGAAGCTCCTTCTACTAGTTTCAATTACCACTTGAAAACTACAGCTTTCTTTTTACTTAGAGAGCAGCTTTTCAGGTCTTAGAACTTTTGCCAAGATCTGTAGAATGCAGAGGACTTCAAGTTCCAATGCTTGCCTTGCCCCAGGATGGAGAATAAGATCTCCATGAACATAATTGCTGTTTTGTCTACAAAACCCCCCAAAACTCCACAAGGTGCTCATCAAAATGGGTTTTGCTGACATTTTTCTCACTGGAGGAAAGAACTCATCCTCTTCACCTCCATTTCAGGCCCACAGCTATAAGGCTGTCTAGATATGGATGGTTAAGGAATTTAGCCCACTTCTCAAAAGCCTCATAAGTCTTTATAGCTCATAATTAGCAAGCAATGTTAACATAGCTAACATGACTATGCTTCTTTGTGGGTTTTATATTTTTTTTTTTTTGGTTGTTGTTTGTTTGGGGTTTTGTTTGTTTTGGGTTTGTTTTTGTTTTTGTTTTTGTTTTTTTTTGTTTGTGTTTTTTTTCTTTGTTTTTTTTTTTTTTTTGTGTGTAATGGAAATACACTGTTGACATTTGCTGTTGATATTATCTCTTGTTTAGTGACTGGATTGTAATTTTGAGGGGCACTTAATCTCAGCTGCAGTGAATTGTGTCAGTTTCAGACTTTCCACAGCTGGGCAAAGCTAGAAACCTGTATGGAGCTGCAGACTTTCTGATTTCAACAGTTTTTGCATTTAGCTAACAAAAACATGAGTTCACAGAGCAAAAGTGATGTTGAAGGAAACCAGGAATGCAAGCATGAATTTATCAGACTAATAAAGTAGCTGATTCTTTAACCATCTTACTGTGAGGCTCATTACAACACTGGCAGAATATCCTTATTTTCTAGGCTTTAGACAAGTTCCCATGACAAGCATGAGTTGGCCTTTCAATCCTTTCATTTCAGTATGTGTATGAGTAATGGTCAAGAGTAGTATTGGAGAAGAAAGGGGTTTCAGCACTTCACAGCTCCAGATCCTTCCAACTGATGAAACCCATTCTCTCCAGGGTGATCAAAACACCTACATAGTTATGGTTACATGGGTCCCCATGTGCTCACTGCTGCTCTTCCTGCCTGCAGTGCTATGATTTCCCGTCTTGCCCCTGAAGTTTGAGGGAAGTCAGGGAAATGCTTCAGAAAACATCTTGAGAACCTTTCTCTGCTGTGTATCTCTCTGTTATTCCCTGAGACTCCTCTGTTATTTACTGAAAAAAAGAACAAATAATTTAATATTTAAGTGCTCTGACTGAACAAAACCACTGTTTCTGTAATTCTGTACAAAGTCAAGAGTCTGTTTTTTCTGGTGTTTCCTCTATACCTTTGTAAGAAATACTTGAAATTCAACTGGTCTAATAATTTCCATATATACAAACTTGCCTTGCTCTTTTTACTACAGATACACATTTTTACGATAAATGCTTTCTCAACAATCAGCATATTAAATCTTGATTTGTTATCTGACGCACTAAAGACTACAGTATTTGACTGCTAAATACATGTGTAATGATGACTAAAAGCTAATTTATCTGATTTCCACTTTTGAAAACAACAAACAGTAAAAGCTCTACAGGTGTCTAGTAGACTCCTGGATAAATGGATTGAAACAGTCTCCCACCAAAGCAAACACAAGGAAAAAATAGGACTGAGTGAAAAAAAGACTTGCTCCTAAACATACTGCTTGCCTAAGGAGCCAGACACCAGACACAAGAAGTTAGAAGTATCCACCACAGTGGAGTTCCAAACCCTAGATGTTCCTGCTGCTGCAGGTTAGACCCTGCCCTGTCTCAAATCAATGGGAAACAGCAATGGGAGGAAGTCCAGGGTCTTCTGAGATTGGAACACAAGATAGTGCCAACAGCACTTGTGGTTCAGTGAGAAGTCCCAAAATGGTTTATATTTCCCCTGTTCTCTCACATTTTGCCACTGAATCATTAAAGGAGAAACATATCTTTTTCCTTACACCTCTTCTCCTCCATGTCTCCCCAGTATTAACTTTTTGGCTGCAATGAAAATTTGTAAGAATGAACAGGCTACAGGCTCAAATGGATGCCTATGAATGAATACACTTCCCTTCTCCAACTTAACAGTTTTGAAAACTTGGTTATTTAGGAGCTGCCTCATGATCCCTGAAGAGCTAGAAATGGAGACTGAAGTTTATAGTTTCCACAGGGATATGCTTTCTTTAGTTTTTGCTTTGCCTTGGACAATTTCAGTCTGCTGAGCTAAGAATGAAAGACTCCGTGGTGACCTCTCAGACTCTATTTGTGTTTGCACTTACATATTTCCCCTGGTTCTTCCCCCTCAAAATGAGGTGGGGGTCAAGGGGAGGGGGGATTAGGAGGGTGGTAGGAAGTATGATAAAAAGAGGAATATGTATATTGTTACACAGCTTCATGAGAATCTTTTTCTACATTTACAGATCCATATACACAATAATGTGTACACGCATATAGAGTCGTCCAACATATGTGAAGAGTGCATATGGCTATGTGTAAAACTTAAAAGTGTTACCAGATATTTAGCTCCCAAAGGACTTACTGCTTTGCACTAACAGGCTTACAAAAGAGTTTCTTCAAGGAGAATTATAAAAGACTAGGACATATGCTTAAGTATAAGCAATTAAGCTCTTACTTTAATCAACCATGTGTTTAAGCATGTGTCTTACTGCCAATGCATGCTTACACCTCAGAGCGTCAGCAGAGTATATATTTTGAAGAGATGGCAAAAAGCTTTGTGAGTTGATGCCATTGTCCAAATGCAGATGTAGGAAGATGTAGGTGATGGTAAAAAGGCCAGTCTGGGCTACCAAAACAATGACTGGAATTCCCTGCATTCTTGAAATAAAACTGTGATTTTTAAAAATGTCAAAGTGCCAGAAAAGCATGCATCGCACCAAATTGCAAGGTCTTTTAGACCTTTTAGTGCCTAAGAACATTTGGAACATTGTATACTGCTTTGTTTTTTCATCTTGTTGGTTATCCTTCAGACAAATGTCCTACCCATTCTCTGGGGTTGGTATCACAGTTTAGTATATTTCCAATATATTAATCTCTACAGATGCCGGGAACAGGCAGCACAAAAAAGTGGCCATTCACAACTGTGGAAACCTGGAAATACAGCTAACCGTGTCAGCATAGCTCCCTCTGCTGCTTCAGGATTAAAATATTTTTTTTCAACCAGAACCTTCAGTATCAGTGTATTGCACCAGAATTCATATAAAATGGTTCGTACAAGAAAACATCATTGGCAAATTGTTATCTATAGCAATCTGAATTTATGAAATTCGGCTAAGAATTTTCTACTTCTCCTATCTATTTTCATATGCAAACTTTGAGTAGCAAAACTGAGTTTAGAACAAATGCTTGAATCATAATCTTGTTGACACCAGGTTGGGAGGGACTGTTGACCTGCTGGAAGGCAGGAAGGCTCTGCAGAGGGACCTGGATAAGCTGGAGAGATGGGCTGATTCCAGTGGGATGAGGTTCAACAAGGCCAAGTGTTGGGTCCTGCACTTTAGCTACAACAAACCCCTGCAGTACTACAGGCTGGGGACAGAGTGGCTGGAGAGCAGCCAGACAGAAAAGGACCTGGGGGTTTGGATTGACAGGAGGTTGAACATGATCCAACAGTGTGCCCAGGTGGCTAAGAAGGCTAATGGCATCCTGGCCTGGATCAGGAATCGTGTGGCCCACAGAACCAGGGAAGTTTTTCTTCTGTACTCAGCGCTGGTGAGGCCACACCTTCAGTGCTGTGTCCCGTTCTGGGCCCCTCAGTTCAGGAAGGACATTGAGATGCTGGAGCAGAGAAGGGCAGTGAGGCTGGTGAAGGGACTGGAGCACAAGTGCTGTGAGGAGAGGCTGAGGGAGCTGGGGTTGTTTAGTCTGGAGAAGAGGAGGCTCAGGGGTGACCTCATTACTCTCTTCGACTACTTGAAAGGTAGCCAGGTAGCCAGGTGGGGATTGGTCTCTTCTTCCAGGCAACCAGCAACAGGACAAGAAGGCACGGTCTTAAGCTCTGTCAGGGCAAATTTATATTGGATATTAGAAAGAAGTTCTTTACAAGGAGAGTAATTAGGCATTTGAATGGCCCGCCCAGAGAGGTGGTAGATTCACCATCCTTGGAGGTTTTTAAGATGAGACTGGATGTGGCACTTAGTGCCAGTCACAGTGGCATTGGATCAAGGGTTGGACTTGATGATCTTGGAGGTCTCTTCCAACCCAGTTGATTCTATGACTCTATGATTTTTAGCCATCAGTGTGCTTGCAGCAAGCATGAGTAGAGCCTTCCCAAATCTTTGTTCGTGAAACCTAGCCATGATGATGATTCTATGAAAGCAATACAGAATCAAACCAGGCATTTGATCCCATCAGGTGTGCATTCGAACCTGAAAAACCGTCTGTCAGAAAACATCTTCCATAGGTGGATAAAACCTTTAAAGATATTTCTGTTTCAACCTACTAAAAATTATTACAGAAGCAAGGGAGTCCCCTCATATTTCACAGAACTACAGAATCATGAAATCACTGTGGTTGGAAGGTACCTCTGGTGGTCATCTAGTCCAACCATTCTGCTAAAATGTTGGGGTAGTGAGCAGGAAATTGTTCCCCAAGAAGTGACCAAAGAAGAATATGAAAGATGAAGGGAACTATATTGTTATTGAAGGAAAGAAGAACCTGTTGTGCCAAGAAGAGAAAGACTTTGAAGAGACCTAGAAAATAAAATAATGGACTTTCACAGTTTTATACATGTTATTACAGATGTTTTATACTAGTTATTATAGTTGTTTAAAAAAATTTTTTTATTGATTGTTCTATTGTTCCATAAGGTTTCACAGAGTTGTATTTTCATTGATTGATATTTGTCACAGTGTTTATTATTCATGTTTTATTTGTTCCACCTCTTTTCCCCGGTTATGGTTCTGTAGCCACCCCTTTATACCCAAGTTTGGAAGCTCCCTCCTTCTCCTTTCCTTGTTTGTTAAACTCCTCCCCTTTTTCTGGTTTGTTCCACAGCCTCCTTATAAAAGGGAATGCTGTGGGCTTAATAAACGCTCACCCTTGTTCACCCTCTTCGACCTCCAGCCTCCTGTCTCTTCATTTTTAGAACCCCTCAGCTACCCTTGAGGTAGCTGACCCTCCCCTTATCGGACTTTAACACCACGTCCGATACTAAAGCAGGTTCACCTAAAGCAGAGATCATGTCCAGATGGATTTTGGACATCTCCAGAGAAGGAAAGACCTCAACCTTCCCAAGCAGTCTGCTCCAGTGCTCGGTCACTCTCAAAGTAAAGACTTTTTGTCATTCATGTAGAACTTACTGTGTTTCATTTTGTGCCCATTGACCTTTGTCCTGTTGCTGGGCACCACTGAAATGAGCCTGGTGTCATCCTCTTGGCACCCTCTGTTCAGGTATTTGTATGCATTGATAAGGACTGCTCTCAGTCATCTCTCTTTTCTCTGGATTGAATAGGCCCAGTTCCCTCAGCCTTTTCCCCACAAGAAATATGCTCCAGTCCCCTCATCTTTATAGCTCTCCTCTGAACCCTCTCCAGTGGTTGCTTGTCTGTTTTGTACTGAGGAGTCCACCCTGTCCAGGGTACAGTAGAGAGGGAGAAGTAGCCCCTTCTTTGACCTGCTGGCAATGCTCTTCCTAATGCATCTCAGGACATCATTGGCCTTCTTGGCCACATGGGCACACTGCTGGCTCATGGGTACCTTGAGTGACATCAGCTTTCCTCCAGTCATCAGGGACCTCTCATGTTCTCCATGACCTTTCAAAAATTATGGAGAGTGACTTAGCACTAACACTTACCAGCTTTCTCAGCACTCATGGGTGTATCTGATCAGAACCCATGGATTTGTGTGCATCAATAATTTCTAAACCAATCCTCCTCCACCAACACAAAATTGTTCTTTCTCCAGACTTTCTGTCTTGTCTCCAGGGACTAGGATACGTAAGGCCTGGCCTTATCGGTAAAGACAAAAGGAAGGAAGGCATTGAGTAACACTGTCTTCACTATATCCTTTGTCACCAGGGCACCTACCCCACTCAGTCATGGGTCTACATTTTCCCTATTCTTCCTTTTGCTTCTGATATATTTGAAGGCAAATGAACCTTAGCCACCTTTTTGCATCTGCATACTTTGACATCTTTCCTATATTCCTCCCAAGTAGCTTGTCTCTTTTTCCACATTTCATAAACTTCTTTCATCTGTTTGAGTTTTGTCAGAAGCTTCTTGCTCACTTATGAAAACTCTTGTGCGCCCTTTGCTTGATTTCTTACTCAGAACAATACACAAAGCTTGCATCTTGACCTTGGAGAAAATGATCCTCGAATATGAACCAGCTTTCCTGGACCCCTCTTCCCTTCATGGCTTTTTCACATGATACTCTAGCAAGTGGATCCATGAAGAGGCCAAATTCTGCTTTTCTGAGGTCTAAGACAGTGAACTTGCTGTGCACCCTCCTTGTCCCCATAAAGATGCAGCCAAAGCCTACCATGGTCTTCACATTTCATACCAGATGCTCCTTACTGGTGAGAACAAGATTCAGAATAGCACCTCTCCCTGTTGACTCCTCTATAACTTGGAGAAGAAAGTTATCACCAACCCATTCAGGAACTTCCCTGAGTGCTTGTGCCCTACTGTGTTGTTCCTTCAACAGATTCTGAGGTGCTTGAATTCCCTATGAAGACCAGAGCTTGTGAAAGTAAGGCTACTCCTATCTGCCTATAGAGGGACTCATCTGCTTGGTCTTCCTGCGTAGGCAGCCTGCAGCAGGCTCCTGTTACAATGTCATTTATCCCTGTCATCCCTTTAATGCAAACCCATAAGCTCTCAGTTGGATCCTCATCCATCCCTGGGCAGAATTCCATCCACTCCAGCAAGTCCCTAACACAAAGGGCAACACTTCTTCCTCCACTCCCTTGTCTGTTCTTCCTGGAGAACCTGTATCCTCCCATTCCAGTACTCCAGTCATAGAAGGAATCCAACCACATTTCTGTTATGCCTATAAGGCCATAGCCTGTCTCTAATTACTTGTTTCTTTCCCATGATGTGTTTATTTACATATTTGCATGGTATTTGCATATCTCATTTGCATGGGCTTCAATTTGCATATTGAAGTTCAGCCCCAAATTAAGCCAACTTAATGGCTGGTGTGTCAAGAATTTCTTTGGGTTGCACTTCAGATGTTCCCCTGTTGACCTATGATTCCTCTTCAAACTCTGGGCATTTCTCACTGACACTGACATCAAGTAGGAGTGGGATGGACTGAGGCTCGCCTCCCTTGGCACCTTGAGTTTAAAGGCCTCTTCACCAGATTGGCCAACCCATGGATGAAGATGCTCTTCCTGTTCCTTGACAGATGAACCCCATCAGGCCCCCATAGACCCAGTTTCTCAAAGTGAGTTACATGGTCCAAGTTGCCAAAATCCTGGCTGAGGTACCATACCCTCTAAAGATTTGTTAATTTGCCAGATTCAACTGGCCCTTTCAAATACCTTCCCTTTGACTGGGAGAATCAATGAAAAAGCTACTTGTGCTCCAGAGTCCGTTACTCCTGCTCCAAGGGCTCTTGATGCTCCTGGCTATATCATTGGTGCCCACATGAAAAAGCACCATCGGTTAGTAATCAGTGGACTATACAAGGTTTGGTAGTCTCTTGATGATAATTTTTTTAAGAGGAACACAGAAACTCAATACAGTGAAATAAATACTTAAGTTGAACTACCTGTCCACATATGAATACTTCAGGAAATATGTCCAAAAAAAAGTTTAGATTGTGTCTACTGGCATATTTCTGACCTTTTTTGCTTTCTTCTTCTTAGTGCTACTCCCACACAAGGAACACTGAAGAACTGTTCTAAGGAAAACAGCAAAAATCTTGCTTCATATTTGTTTTAGATTACAGAGGTTAACTTCTATATTATTTTGCAAACATTATGACCACCCTGCACATTGTGGAATGTCCACAAGAATAACTGACTTTTTTTTCTTCTTTTATTTCTATAATAATTTATATAGTGCCCTTTTTCTTTCACTCCTTTGCCAATTCAAGCCTCTAGCTAGAGCTTCTTGGGACACAATTCCATGTTCACTGGTGCTGGCATGAATAAGTCTTGGTTTTTTTTTTTTTTTTTTTTTTTTTTTTTTTTTTTTTTTTTTTTTTTTTTTTTTTTTTTTGTTTTTTTTTTGTTTTTGTTTTTGTTTTTGTTTTGTTTTGTTTTTTGTTTTGTTTTGTTTTGTTTTGTTTTTCTCTTTAATTTACTTTGGTTATTTTGTATTTTTGTCTTTTAGTCATAGGGCCTTAGCGACACAAACTGTATAGTATATACAGATATTTAACTCCCTTCTGTGCTTTACTAGGACTTTTAAATTAACACATCCTTGCTAATGTAATTCAGATTTCTTCTTCTTTTATCAAAGATTTTTTAAAATGCTTTCCCGTTTTTGGTATAGAAGGAAAATAGGTTTTGTTATAGTGTTAGATATTTTGTATTAACAAAAACATGTCTGTAATAATGAAATTTTTCCCCCTTAAATTTAGGGAATGTTGATATTAAATTCAAGCAAAACTTAAAAATCTTTGTGTGACATTTCTGAAGTTTCATCTCTATTTCCTGCATATGTGTGTGCACAAAGGGCTTGTGATAGTCTGGATGTACTGACAGTGATGAGGAACAGTTTGGAACCAAAACCACATACTGTTTGCAGGGGATTCTAGTTCTCAGCTGATAGTCTGGAGTGAATGAATTAATTTTCTTATCCTTCATCCCCTCTCTGCTGTGCTGACAATGTTACAGCAGAGAGCCAGTGCTGCAAGACAGGCTGTGCAGGTATCCAAAATGACAACTTCAGTTTCCAGAGCATCTTCTTTCCATTCCTGCCTTACTCCAACGTATACTGATGAGCTGAAGACTTTGAGTTGAAATGCCATCTAGAATATCAAATGTCTGTTCCTCTAAAATTTATTCTGTTACTTATACCCAGAAAAAACACAGATAAAATACAGCCTCTTCAGTTCAGCATTGCTCTGATCTCCCGCACCACAGAACAGGGAACTGCAGACGAAACATGGGAAGGTGGAAAACAGAGCAAGATCAAAGATCCATCAAGCACTGTGCTCTGCTCTGCAGCTCTTCTGCTGTCTCAGGATGATGACCATTGTAGGTGTAAACAGTACACAGCTCTTCTGAAGCATCTCCTTACTGAGCAATTAAAAGACAAATGTTATGCCTGAAGCACAGTGATTCCATTGTGGGAGTCTTGTTCAAAGTCCTCAATGTGTAGATTGCCTCCATGTCAGTGGCATGAAAAATGAAGCAGTGTGAATGGAAGAGCACATAAAACCCCTCCGATGGAAGATAATCCCCTGTCCTACAGTGGTTGAGTACATAAAGTCACATGTTTTCATTGTGAGCAGCAAGGAACACTTTGTCCTTCATCTACCTCCCCATCTTCTGAGTTGGAAATGGGTACTTCTGTTTGTGAGATAGGTGATTCACAAGGAAATAATTCCAGTTGTGTGGAAGCACTACTGACAGCCCACTTCTCTGGCACTGTTTCTGCTTCTCCCTCTGTGACAATATTGTCAAATTAAAGCAAACATGTTTGGGAGCAGAATGTTGGGAAAAAAACCACTAGGAAAGCCAATACGCCTCTGCTTTAACTTGTCTGGACAAATCTACAGCACAGTTGTAATTTTATTTTTTTTGGTCATAAACAGTTTGCTTGCAACTACAGATTTAATTTTTTCCCCCTTATGTAATATTGAAAATATAGGGGATTTTCAAGCTAGATCACACTGTCAGTTCTCTTTGATCAAAAGCACAGTAGAAGCTGATTATGCACCAGCCTAACAACATGGGCTTAGTTCTTAGTAATATCATAAATAGAGAACAATCATTAACATTTAGGTACAAATTACAGATGGAAATGCCCTCCTGATGAGATCTCAACTGTTTGAAATGACTCTTTAGTAACATGGCAGCATTCAAAAGTATGCAAAATAAACACAGTGAAATTGAAACCTTGTCAAGTACTTCTTGAAAGAATTAAGAACGCCCAAGTGTGCAACGTATTTTGACAGGAGTATCCTTGTAAAATTTTCCATGGATTCCTAGTAATTGCATTATACTGCAGCTCTTAGGATGTTGCTTAGTGGTGACGTGAATATATTGGCAAAATTTGAAGGCCATGATAACTTCCAATTATTTATTACTTTTGAATTATAGCCAACAGATACGTGTACAATTGGTTTGATGAGCACGGCTGTGTATTTTATTCCATTATAACTTTCTTTCCATGACAACCTACTTTTCAGTAAATAGATGAGAAAAGACTTTACATGACTAGCAATGTTGTGGTTCCCCTAGACTTTAAAAGTGCTTGAGTCAGGAGGACTAACATTTTCTGTAATTCTGAATTATTAACATATCTCGAATTATACAATAAAAAATTGAAGCATACCTTTGCAACTGCTCAGTTGCAAAAGCATCCTTTGCTCAGTTTATGCAAACAGAAGAAATGGGTGGTTATTTAACTTTCTGGGCTCAGGCCTCCAAGCTTCCCAGGAATGTCAGGAAATTGTGCAATCAGCTTAATTGAGAATATTGTAATGATAACATAATTCCTCCTTATCACAGCACACAGGCAATCCACTGAAACACAACAAGCAAATACAAGAAGGCATTCTTTTCAGAGTATTGAAATGCCTATATCTGCAGAAACATGCAAAAAAAAAAAAGGCTTGCCATTGCATTCACCAGCTCTCATCAGGTTCCCTAGGAGTTAATTCAATGCATTTAAATTAATTAAGTTAAATTAATGCATTTAAATAACAAACTCCCTCTTGAGCATTGTGTGGTAAATTATCCCATGTTTCATGGGTGTGGAAACCCTCTTTTACAATAAATACACACATTAGAACCCTGCTTTGGTAAAGGCTCTGGTAATATGCCTTGGAGAGCTCTCTTTCTCTGTGACTGAGGGAAAAAATCTCTACTGGAAAACAAGTAGAGCATCAGGCTGAAAAAAAACATGAAAAAGCAAGAAAACAGGGTAGTAATGCTCCAGGCTTCAGAGGGGAGGATGTACTGAGGAAAAGGAAGACATGTGAATTTTATTTCTCACAATGAAATTCTGCATTCTAATGTGGGAAAACTGAAAACTTGAGTGTCCCTTTCAAGGCAGCCCTACTTAATCTGTTTCTTTCCTAACACTCTTAACCGAGGTCATGGTGCATGCTGTGCGCCATGGTAGTGTGGCTTGTGCCATCACTGAGAGCTGGTCTTGGTGTGAAGCAGTGCCTAATTGTTGGCTTACTGAGATGACTAAGAAGACTAAGCAGTCCTTGCACAAAATCACAGCATAGGGAGCAGCGCAGAAAGACTGTGGGGGATGAAGGCATCACTCTGTCTCTATACTGACAATGTGTGCCAGCTTGGTAGGAGAATACATGTTCTCCAACTATCATAGAATCGTAGAATGGTTCGGATAGGAAGGTGCCTCAGGGATCATCTAGTTCCAACTGCCTTGCCATGGACAGGGACACCTTCCACTAGACTAGCTTGCTCAAAGCCATATGCAACCTGGCCTACTGCCTCTGGCAAGTTCCTGGTGAATGCACACCATGATGCTCAGCAGGAGATTATTCATAACCACATTCTTCTGGTAAATAAAGTGGAACAGTGGTGGCTCTGCTAGCAAAAGTAATTTTCATCAAACAGAAGAGCAAAAGGTTCCTAAGTATTTGAGGACAGATGACTTGGGCTAAAAGGGAACTTACCAATGGATGCCTTGGTTGAGGCCAGATGACAATGACACATAAGACAGCCTAGCAAACTCCTTCTCTGCTGTTTTATGTAATGGAGTCAACCAGAGTAATAAAACCTGGGTCAGGACTCTCCTCACCTCCCTAATAAATACTAAAAGCCTGACATATCTTCAAGCTCCCCAGAAGGGTCAGTCTCCTATCATCTTGCAATTTCCATGTATGGCACCAGCTGTATGAAAACCACAGAGTTATTAGTCCATGCTGGAAACAGGAAAAAAGTTGACTTTCTCCTTGAGTTTTTGTGCACCTGCAGTACTGTCACACTTGCAAGAGTCATAGTTCGGATGTATTGATATTTTCTTGCAGAGATGGATCTCTTTTGCATAGCATCTCAGGCAAAGACCTTGTAACTCAACCAGTCTCTTCCTGTTAGTGATCATAGGCTTTAGCTTACTGTAATAAAAAAAGCTGGAAGATCTGCTACACAGAGCAGCTGGGATGAAGATCAGACAGAGAGTGGTTCATGATATCACCACACTTTTGCTGGTCTCTTTGTCCTGCTGCTTTGCCTTACTGTCTTGCTGTCTCTGACTTAGCCTCCCTTTTTCAAAAAATTTTGAAGTGTCTTCTTAGAAGTAGTTAACAGATTTCCATTCAATACATGTGGAAAATGGCTTGTTAGGATCTAAAATTATGACAGCAGTGTAGCTGGGTGAAAAAGGCAGTGATGCTGTAGCAAAAGAGCCAAGTACTCTTGCAAGTCCCAGATTGCAAGTTATTCCCTAAAGCCAGCTACAGAAATAAGCTTTTAAAATTTTTGCTGTCTCTTCCAGTCTGAGCTCCTGACCTTAACTGGTTCCTGACCTCCTGCTTTTCATCTGCTAGCTGAAAATGAGTCCTGTCCTGCCCTGGAGGATAGTTGCTAAACTTAAGGGAGTCACAGGCTGCTCACTGACCCATCTCTCTGCTCTGCTAATTATGGCAGATGCTGCATACTGAAAAAGTTAACTGTGGGGAGGAAAAGAAAAACAAACAAACAAACAAAGTATGCTGAAAGGGGATTCAGAGCACTTGCTGACTCTCTGACCCTCTCTGCTGCCATGATGGGAAGAGTAAGCCAGGCCTGTTAACAAATAGACTGAGAAGAGACATTCAGTGAGAGACAGCCTGACATTCCCCACTGGGAACCAGTTACCTGCTTCCATAAGCTGCGATGCTGGCTGGTTTGAGGTTACTCAGCCAACAATGGTCATCCAAAATGGACAATTTCTGACTGAACCTTGAAGAATAACAAACAAATGGCCTTTCTTATACTCAGTAAAGAAAAACGAGGCTTTTATTTGAGAGAGATGGGAAACTTTGGTTTCAAGATCCACTTCTGGCAGTGTATGAAGACCCTCAGAACAAACCTCCAAGTTGCTCTTTCCCAGAACTGGTCTACATAATCATGTACACTCCCATAGAGCGGCAGAACTCTGATTTCAGATGTATGATTTTACTGCCAGATGCAAAAAATGAAACTTGTTGGCCTCCTGCCACCTAGCTCTCTTCATAGTGAATTTTTTTCCTCATATTGTTACTGCTGGAACCTTTTGTACATATGTTCAGTGCTATAATTTAATACTGTCAAGTTCTGCATTGGGAATAAAAAGAGAAAACATTTTGCTTTCATATCCTACATTTCCTAGCAGTACTACTTTGGTAATTTTATATTACATTAGATTGACTTCTCTGCACAAATACAGATACACTCAGAAATGCATCTGGTGGTCTAGGAATCATTTCTCCTTCATGCTTTTCTTCATCATGTCATTGCCGGTCTGCCTCTTACCCTCCATCACTATTTATTTCTTCCAGAAGACAAGCTTTTACTACAATAACTGAGCAGAACATATACTGCATCTCTCCTTAAAGACTTGAGATGGAACCATGAAACTTTCTACACAAATGAATAAGTGGTTAGTTAGAACAGTTAAAAATGTGTAATGCTTGCCATAGCATCCAAACACAAGCTACTTTTAGGGACCTAGGCACATCACAAAGACCATCTACTTTGATCTCACATCAGCCACTGAACTTCAGCAAATTTGAACAGAATGATAGTATTTCTTATATTTTTTATGTCTGTAAATACAGGAAGATCTACCATGTTACTCAGTGAAATGTGATTCGTTCTCTACAAACCTTTCAACTTTTGTTTCTAGTCTGAATTTTTCTATTTCTGACTCCTAGCCTTTGCCTTCTTCCTTCAGCTTCGGTTTGCTGCACAAAAGAAAGGTCTCTGATCCCTTCTGCAGGTAATGCTCTAGAGAATGACATCAAATAGATTCCCTTGAAGATATGAAATGGACCATGCTTCTCAAATGAACTCACAGTAAAGGGAATTTTATTGACTTCAGGTGATTTCCGTAGTTCTTTTCTGTCTCCCCTCCCAAATTTATAACATCTTTCTTTGATGTTTAATGCTGCAGACAGCCACCACAGTTTCCCTGCTCTTAGTTCATTCCCCAATACTCTCTAACCCTAATTGTCTTAGGGCACTGCTTTGGAAGTCCCAGCTCAATAAGAACTTTGCCATGATCCATTAGCTCTCTTTCAGTGTGTTATGGGATACAAATCTCTATTCTGCAACTACAGCTTTTTTACCTCTCTTCTGGGATATTCAACTTCTCATTTTACAGAATAAAGTCCCACAATGTTCAAACGAGGCAAACTACCAAACAATTCAAATCTCTCAGTTTAAAATCGATGAGGTACAGGTCAAGAGGCTTTATTCCAACATATTTCCAGACAAAACTCTTCTTTAAATGTTAACTTCAGCTGATTCTTCATGATCTTCAGTTTTGTGGAGGCTTATGAATGTGACTTGGGAAGGTGAATGGTTGTGTGGGGGTAGTGTGGGAAAGCTCTTCAAAGAGCATTCATTTTCCTGTACGTTCATCTCCCTGGGTATCACTCCCTGGGGTTGAAAAAGCTTTCAACCTATAAAGCCTTAGGTTGGGATCTGTCAAAATGCCTCAGGTGCACCTTTCAGTCTGTGGACTCAGCAAATTTAAATTTGGCTGAGAGGCAGATACTCTGTTACATGAACACATCCTACACTCTTTGTTCACACACCTGTTTTCCCTCACTCTAATTTTACCATCCAGATTTTTCTTTAGCAGAAGTCTGTGTCCCTTTCTTTCTCTTCAGGTTAAGTGAATAATTTAGGCATTTTACCACAGAGCAGATGCCTGCTCAGCTCTGAATCACTCCTGCAGTTCTCTGGCAAGGTTAAGGCTACAGGGTGATACACAGACAAGGAGGCAGCAGGGGTCCTTGGGGGCAGAAGCTGAGTTTGGTATCGCCCACCAAATTGCTAAAGACAGCAATTTGTGTCCTCAGTGGGAAGGTTCAAATATGTTGTCTCACTAATCTGATAACCAGGGAGGAGAGGGGCTGGAATAGCTCCCAGGCTCTCCACAACTACTCATCTCTTAGCCTGTACATTTTTTTTCTTTAGTCTCTCCAGGGACATTTAAAGTGCTGAATCCAGTCTCAAAGTGGCTTTCCACAGCCTTTTCCACATTAAAAAAATATATTCTCCAAGGCCCATTAACCACTCTCAAGACGTACAAGACACTGACAAGTATGTGTTTCTTAAACACAGTGTAAAACAAAATGAAGAAAGCTTAACTGTTAGACCTTGCAGTCATCATGCGTAGGGACTGATTTGCAAGATCAAAAAAATCAAGCCCCCTGCACTTAGCCTTTGCATTTTGGTTGGTACTAGCTACTAATAAGATTAATGTATAGGCACCAATTCAAAGTCAGGATGGACTGTTAGCAAAGGACAGCCTGTGGTTGACAGCTCCTACAATATATAAGATTCTGTAATTTTATCACATGCAGCTGCTCAAGCAATATTCCAAAGGGGTTAAAAATGTTTTATGACTCAGTCTTTGCAGAGTGCTATGGTTCTGCTGTGAGATTCAGTTCAAACTGATGACTGACATGGGAGTTCAAGGAGCAGAAAGGTGATGTTGCAGTTAGCTTCTAGAAGCACAGCTTGTTCATCAGGTTGTTTTGGCTTTATCATCATTGTCTAAAGGGAGCAGCTGAATGGAAAATGGTGCTTTAGGTGGACAAGCCAGTTCTCTGCATGTGCCTCAGACAAAGAAACTACTCCTAGCAAGGGGGTATATGCAGAGATGTGGGAATCTATTCGGCTGGCTGTGGATACAACTCTGAGATTTGCATAAGTTTCAACAAGTTTCTGTCTCTTCTCTGACATGCCTATCTTTGATATCTCTCAATATGTATTTTCACATCTCCTTTCACAATGGGACCACTAAAATACAATTGCAAGTGAGAAGAAGCAGCCAAAACTAATTTTTATTGTGAGGCAGTGCATTATCACTTACGCTAGATTCTGCTGGATGGAAGGACCCTAGCTAGTTATGCTTCACAGCAATTCTCTGTGGAGGCAGGAAATATCTGTTTTGCCATTTTCACATAATTACAGGTTTATTACAGGTACTGTCTTGAACTCAGGAGCATAGAACCTGAACAATTCCCTAAGAGTAGGCCACATTTTTTATTTACAATTTTTCCAAAGCAAAGGTAGTACTGACAAGAATGCAAATACTTTGCAACCAGTAACCAGTGACAAGACATAGCCTTCACTTAAACACACTTCATATTAACTTGTGAAGTGTGTTTCAACAGCATCATTAAATACATTGCATCACTGCTCACATCACTGTCTCCCTAACAGAAGTACTGCCAAAAATTACAGCTGTAATGAAGTAACAGCAGTGGAGTTCACCTTGTTGTTTAGAGAAAATCCAAATCAAAATAAGTATAAATTCATTTTTCCAGGGCAGAAGCTGAGTAACAACCTAGGCAGACAGGAAATGTGTTGTCTCTGATGTAATACTGGACAAGTAGATACAGTCTCAAAAGGTCATTACTTCCTAAGAAATATATGGGATGGCTGGATGGGCTTTCTTGCATAAAATTCTTGTTCACTCTCCCCTACAAGCCTTCCTTCCTTTCTCTGCATTTCTATTTTGCCCGTTTTTCCAAGAACTCTTAGGAATTGTCATGATTTGCTGCCATTATTGTTACCTGTCCTTTCTCCATCCTGACTAAGAACAAAGTCCTTAAATTGTAGTGGTAGTGAAGTGTAAACAGCACCTTGTCTTGATACAAGAGCAACCTCTCATCTTTTTTCATACTCAAAATTCAGATAAGGTACTGCAGCTATGTAGTATGCTGGAATTATTCTATGCTGGAATTAATAACCATTTGAAAACCACTGTGTAGACTGTGAAATGTCTTTCTATATGAAGTGATTTTCCCAAATGTTACTTGGAGGAGACATTGAATCCCTAGAGTTGCAGCCTGATCTGGCTTATAAACATTGCAGTGTATGGGTCTGCAGTGTCCCAGTACTAGAAACCTACCATAGAGAGGAAGAGAGTGAGTCTCACAACACTTGAAAATATCCACAAATCACTCATCACACTGTTGGCACTGTGCAAGTACTGCAACCACCTTCCTCTTTGTCAGTGGTAGCCATGTGGTAACAATTGGCAAAGGCTGACATTTTAACTGCTTCTTTGGTATTGCATCCTTGCCTGCCTCTCAATTTTCTAAGAAACAGAGACGCATTCAGAGAATGGATGTACTAACCTAAATTAAGTCTTGGTGAGCAGCAAGCAGCATTTGAAAAGTATTTACTTTTCTTTGTTTCACTGGCACACTGACACCCCCTTTGAAAGAAAACATCAGGCTGTGAGTACACTGAATTCACTGTAGTGCAAACTTCATTTTCAAGTTCAGGCAAAGGGGAGAGACACACCTTGCTAGAAGGCTCAAAGCATGACAAAGAGGTACCAGTCTCCTTCATTCCTGCAAGCCTGGACAAAGAGCCGTGAGTGGCTCTGAACTGACTGTTATGACATACTTGGCTGCTGTTAGATGTTTTAATTCCAAAGTTCATGGAGCTTATCCATGTTTTGGAGCCAAACTGGGGAAAAAGCACAGATATAAAACACTGAAACTTCCACTTCAGGCCTAACGACCAACAGAGGCTTTAACGAGACTGGAAGTAGGAGGAGGTAGAAGAAACTACTCCCAAATCAAAATGGAAAAGCAAATCACTGTTGGCAAAATGAAAACTAGGCCTGTAGGCAATTTTCTGAGATGAGCTTAGTGTTCTCTATACTGGGCTAAAGCAAGACTATATACGCTATGTCCATATGTAATACAGCAAAGTCCAAGACAACGACTATAACTTCTTTCTGGTGCTGTTGTAAGGCAGTGTTTCTTTCCAGTGGCATTTTCAAAAGGGACATTGGGGATACAAGAAAAATAATCTAAAATTATGTCTGAGATTCAGAAAATCTGTGTCTCAGGAAGGACTGAAGTTGAGTTTCTTTAACTTAGCAAAAAGAAAGGTTAGAGATGAATTAATATTAAGTATTTCCTCAGAATGAAGAATAATGATAACTGTTTTTAGGAATCAAGGATGTGGCATCACTCAGCTTCTTGACAACATGAATCATTTCTTCTGTCTGAAGTCCCTGTTCTTTCCTGCATATCACACTGTCAGTTTTGTGACCCAGTTGTATGTGGGCCTAAAAGATATCTCAATGAACAGAGGTAGGTTAAGAACAGTCCTGAAAATGAAAACCTGAAATAGCATGGTGTCTAGCACTAAACAACTGTCAGCCAGTTGAAACAGAACTGAGATGCAGTAAACAAGCTGAGAGCAGAATAAGCATGAAAAACTTCTTAAGCTAGTAAGGAAAGGATACAGTTAAGAGACATTTTGTTTTCTAAACTGTAATTATTTAAATGTTAATACTAAAGACAAGTAAGTCAAAGGATGTTGTGGATTCTCTGTGCTTAAAATCATTACCAAATTAGACCCTCTTCAGCTCTATCAGAACTGGAGTACAGATTGTGAAGAGGAATGTGATGGTATTTGCTATGCATCAGCCTAGAGGATCCAGTGTTCTTTTCTGGTGGAAATCTGAAATACTGGAGCTTGTAGCTAGTAATACCATCAAGAGGACAGTTGCCAGTAAAACCATAACAATTTTCTCTAGGCAGAGACCCACTCCATAATATTTAGCTTATGCATTGGCACTATTTAGCTGTTTGGTTTTACTTGGCAAGTTTACTGCACAAAATGAAAATCCAAGTGTATAAATATATCAGCTCTTCATCTACCTATTGATCCATTTCTTTACATCCATGCATCATGATTCATGTATAATCAAACTTTGGCTGAAATTAAAGGCACACCTCATTCCCTTCAGGAGCAGGATTAACAAATTTTTGTGATCTGACCAAATTCACGTCACAGCTATCTTTCTGGTTCTAATGCTGAAACCTGTTTCTTCAGCCTAGGAGTTTGTTTCCCAGTGGAAAATCTATCTCCCCTCTCTCCTCACTTCACCACTATATCTGAAAGATTTCTTATGAAAAGTGTAAGATGTCTCCTCTCCATCAGCCTAATATATTTTTAATGACATCCACCTTTCCCCTTCTTCTGTAGGTAGTAGAAAAGTTCCGGAAGCGCATTCCTGTGATGAATTTGTGAGTCAACCTCGATTTGCTATCCAAAAGTGATGCTACTACAGTACAAAGCAATTTGTTAAACCCCTGATGAAAAGACATCCCTCCAGGATGCTGTGCATTTGCAGTACAGTTCTGCAACAGAACAACACTGTCGGGAAACTTGATGGGGAAGAAGAACCTGGCATACAGGTAGGCCTTGTACTCAGTGTGAGTCACCTCTGAAGATGTGAAACATTAATGTTACAGGAAGAAATTTACTGGTCAAAACAGATATTGACATAAAAGTTAAGGAAGGAATAGCCTCAAGGCAAAAAGAGTAGAGCAAAAAACACCCCTGAGGTCAGCTGATGCAGATTCTCTTTGTCCAGCTGAGGATTGATGTTTCACAGGCTTCAGGCCATCAAACCTTAACTCAAAGGAGTTGCTTTCCAGAAAACAAAGTATGTTAGTCCATTTTTTCCAACGCAAGCTTGATAACTGCAAAATGATTTGTGGGAGGCTATGCGAAATGTCCTTAACCACTAACCCTTCCTTCTGCCACATTATAAAGTGTGTGCTCACCTTGGCTGCTTGCCGCCAGATGAGGCTTTGATTCTGCAATGAGTGAGTATGTCAGGAGATGAGTCACTCCACCTTCCTGCCTTACCCTCTCTAGCCTGGAGGTATATGGAAACTACTCACTAAACTGATGAAACAAGGGGTTTAGGGAGCAGAAGGCCAAAATCATGTCTTGTTTATCCCAGCTGGCTGTGTTAGACATGGGAATAAAATGAACCGGTGTTTAGGCTTTTTACACCTCTGGGTATGGCACTAAGGGCTTTGTAGAACAACCTCACCTTTCTCCATCAATACTTTATACTAAAATACAATGAACTTTATTTCTTTTAACCTGTTAGAAGAAAGATATGCAGTACCTTGAAGGTTCTGGCCCCATCTTCACCTGTGCGACTGACTCAGACACTGAAATAAAGCTTCCTTGAACTGTCTTTCCAAAGTAGTTATTTGTGTGGCACTAGGGCACTACACTTAAAATTTGTGGTCACTTTTTCAAAATGGCTTTCAGGTGGAAAGAACGGATATTTTCAGAAGTGTTTGTGAACTTCCACTGCAGCAGTCGTCAGAAACATGATGTAGCTCACGCTACAGTGATTGACCAGAAGGAAATAGTTTCCTGCATCACCTCTGCAACACTGATGTGCTCCAAATCTCTGTGCTGAAGAAGGCAGGCTATAAAGAACCGCACTTCAACAGCTATCCTAAACACCCACAGTTTGAAAAGCTGTTTGAATTTGTTTCACTCCACCAAGTGGTGGGTCACTCCTGGTGAATGTTATAAATGACCACCCAGAATGACCAAGTCACTCAGCAAAAAACGTAGTTTTAATTGTATAGGTAATGAAAATCACAGAGTAAAACAGCGTTGGGTGCACCGCAGAGTCACCGCTCTGTCAATAGCACCCAGTTAGAGCTCTCAGGCTCTGCTTATATACAGTCAAAACATACATAGTCTTTATTTCTTGTTAAATGATTGCCTTTTTAATCCTCTAGTCTGATTCTGCGTGGTGCTTCTTGGTAATAGTGGCTCAGGAAGAATTGTGATATTCTTAGCTTAAATTTTTACTAGAGACACTCTGTTGCCGAAGTTCTATCTCTCTCACCTGGGGGTACTCCCGCCTTATCTTAATTGCGTCTGACTCTCTATTGTGTTGAGGTACCCGGTTTAATCTTTGTTTACATTGTATCTATCTATCTTGCATCAAAAGGCTTTCTTCTTTTACCCCGTTTTTATATGTTAAAACTAAGTTCATGTCTTGCTTACAGTTGCTAAACTTTTACGGCATATTCCGCAACGCCCAGACGTATAATACTCATTGCTTTCAGAATCTCATTGAATGATTTGGCAAGCCATACAGTGTACTTCGTTATATTTTGACATGCATTAAGCCTATATTTCTCACAGTGAACCAGATGGGCAGTGAGTTACTGGGAGATTTGAGCACAAAGGAAGAATTTCTAATAGGGTGAGATGGTT
Source organism: Formicarius rufipectus (assembly GCA_013399695.1). Lineage (NCBI taxonomy): Eukaryota > Metazoa > Chordata > Aves > Passeriformes > Formicariidae > Formicarius > Formicarius rufipectus. The sequence goes on along the minus strand of VXAU01005524.1, from coordinate 217,305 downwards.
AGGTGAGTCTACTAGATTATGTCTGCTTGTACCCCTGTAACAAAAGAATTTAGCTAGCCCTCGTACCTTAACGTTACCGGGAGTAGGTCACTGATATTATAGGGTTTTTTTCAGTAAAAGAGTTTGTTCTGCATATGTTTACATTTCAGTTACTTTCTGATTAATTATTCTGGTCTTCAAACCTTTGCACAGAAAATTACAATGCAAACAGTATGTCAGCAAGTCACAGGAAAGTTATTTGCCTTGTAAAACTCACTCAGTAAACTTAATATGAAAGACCAGGCAAAGAAGTTTTGAAATCTGTGCCTCTGAACGTTTAAAGAAATATGTCAGAGAGATGAATCTATCTTATAGGTACTTTAGGCACTAAGACTTGTTATTCTGGTGTTAAAGCTAAAAAAATGCATAACATCTAAACTCAGCTTGCCTTTTGCTTCACAGACACAGAAATAAAAACAATTTAATTGCAGGAACAGATAGTGAGCAATATTTAAATTGTGCCTGAAAGGTTCCTGTGCATTGTGGTGCCGTGTAAGCACTCAAATCCGAACCTTCCACTGCTTAGCGTCATGCTTTGCCATGACAACAACATGGGAAAATCACACTGACACTACTTTCAGAGTATGCATGATGAAGCAAAAAGGAGGTAAGTATACTAAACTCAAAAACAAAGTAAAAGGAGGTAAGTATACTAAACTCAAAAACAAAGTAAAATTTACTGTGACTGAATATAGAAATACTACTCTTTTGCAATGTGAAGGCTACTTTCAATATCATGGTTATTTGTGTGATGTACGACACTTATTGAAAATTACTTGCAATTATTATCAATGGTGCAGACAATGACTTCAACATTCAAGGAAAGCCTTGAATACTTTACATGCCATATTATCTAAAGCAACTAGAAGTTGAACCTAAATCCAGCATACCATAGATGGAAATGTATTCTAATGTACAGTCACATAACTCATTAGAAACCGCTTATTCACATTGCATCAAGAGTCTTGCTTTTGGGATGGTTTAAGGAGGTAAAATTTTTTTCAGCTACGGTTCCCATTGGGGGAGACTTTAGCACTGCAGGCAGTCTTCTGCCTGTCCTATTGTATTTCAGGAGGTTCTTATTTAGGCCTGTGACTACAAAATACCTTTTTCAAATCCACACCCTGTGTTTCCAGGTCGCACCCCAAACCTGGGTTGAAAAGCAGCTGAAAAGCATCTGCTGCGTCTTGAGTTGTGGTCTCCTACAGAACGTTACACGTGCAGTTGCAGCAGCTGAGGTTGTGAACTACCATTCTCAGGAGTGAATCATCTCTCCTTAGCCAGTCAAACCCACACCACGCTGAGCTTTAAGCAAATGTTAAGGTGACAGTAAAGAATGAATGCATTTTACAAAGAATGCCAGGTTAATGAGCTGGTAAAAAGCCTAGGAGAGAAAATGAAACAAAGGAAACACTACCCCCTACAGTAACTTCTGTTTGTATCTCAACAAACATTTTTTCTGCTCATTCCAACATAATTCTGCTAGAACACTGCCAGTACTCTCAAAACTGTCTTGTTTGCTATTACCTCTTTTAAGTTTGCTTGCTACTTTGTCCATATTGTTCTAGGGAGTTTCTTCACTCAGAGTCAAACCCTCAGAGGATCTTTACCCAATTTATAAACTTGACAGCTATCTGGTTACAACACTTTTGCTCACTTTTACTGAAGACTACCTTCAGCAGCCTTAGATTCTGACACTGATATACAGAAGCATAGTTAGATGGATCTTCACATAGCTAAACAGAACACTGAACTGTCCAGAGAACGGAAAAGGAAGGACAAGCTGAGCTGCAAAAGGCTATGAGTTCACAATCAATGGTGCATTGCAAAATGGCAAGGCAGGGTCCTGATCTGTGTACAGAATATTTGAGCATTAAGGATGAAAACAACAATGTAATTTCACAGAAGTAGTCCGAAAGAAAATAGATACTTATTATTACTCACTGAAAGATGAGCATGACAATAGGTAAACAGCTAAACAGCTGTGAACTGACTATATGTTTGGGTAATACAATCATTGAAGCCAGTTTGATGAGAGAAGGATATACTGCATCATTTCCCATGCACGGTAGAAAGATGAAATTAAATCACCTAACCATTCCAGACATGGTCTTCTCTAAGAGAAAGCAATCTTACCAGCTCTTTTCCATTTTGTAAGATGAAATTCTATAACAAATTCCTGAAGCAGGAGGTAGCATCTCGGTACAAGTACATCGCTCCTGATGTAAGGAATTTGTTTTGGCAAAGCCATGTAATGACTTCTATGTCTTCTCAAGACTGCACAATGCTATTCTTGCAGCAACTGACCATTCGAGATAGTTTTCTGTTTTCTGGCTGGCAAGGATGCCAGATTCTTTTCTAATGCAAGCTCTCCTTACAAGTCTTCATCCAAACAGCTCTGACACTAAAGTCCAGTCTGAATGAACACAGCAGTGCCACAAAGGAGAGATATGGTCTCTCTAGGAAAATGAAAAAGTTTCACAAATAAAACATGGTTGTGTCTCAATCCCAGCCCCAAAAGGACATACACAAATTGTGTGGAATATATGATCCTCTGCATACTGAAATAAACAAATTTTACCTTAATACCAATATGGGCATGAGACTAGCTTCAATTTATGTAATGACTCTGGACCAAACGGTGCTATTCCCAAACACTCTCAAATGAAGAGATTAACAAAGTCGTCACACTAAGAACAATAATGTCTTACCATTGGTTTAAATCTTGCCCTGCTAATCTGAAGGAAGATGTCCTGCAGGCCAAAAGTTTGGGATTTTTTTGGTGTGTTTTTTTTTGTTTTGTTTTGGTTTGGTTTTGTTTTTTTTTTGGGAGGGGGGTGGTTCCTTAAATGGGAACAGTAGTTAAAGAAATGGTATTGCCTGTAGCACCTGCCTTGCTTACTTATTTATCAAATTGTCCTGCACATCCTTTCAAAGATAAATTGAATGTGTTCTTTCAGATCACCCAGAATTCAGTTCAGTGGATGAATACAACTCTATGGATTGCCAGTGAGCATTATATTGCCAATATTTGCTTTGTGTGGCTCATACATGCAGGTTTGCTGTTCCTGGGGGATCCATGGTACAATCCTCAATTCATGCAACCTACTCAGTAGTCTGAAGGTTGTTATAGTAGTTGACATTCAAGTGCTAATGTTTCAGTTGAACTTTTTATACGCAGTGGTACATTGTATTTCATGCACTACTACTACTACTACAATTATAGTTTCCACAATGATTAAAATACAACATTACACAGGAAAACATAAAAATACAATAAAAAAAAATCAGTATCAGATGTGATATACAAAAGCATAGCTAAATTACTACTTCTAGAAGAAAAGCAGAGGACCTGCAGTCATTTTTAAAGAAGGAACATGATTTGTGGTCACAGATGTAGACAAATTCAGTTCTGAACCTGAATGTTAACTCCTAGGATACACCTCTGTAGTGTGCTTGGTTGTGAAATTTTCTTAATGAAAAAAGAAACATGTCAATTACAAAACCGAAAAACTAAACCACAAAAAAGTGCTGACATTGTTTGGAAAACATGAATTGCACAGAACATGGGCAATGCACAGTCAGTTTTGATCTTCCTGAGTATGCACATTGTAATAGTCCAACTAAACCAATGACATAGCAGCAGTGCAATGATCAATTTAAAAACAACAGAAACAAAATTAAAGGCTAGTTTATTTAGGACGTATTTTTGAATTCTGCAAGATAATTGTTTTCTTGTATAACAAATTCATCATCCAGTATCTTGTTTATGCCAGGGATAAAATGGCATTGTTGGACTTTTCTAAAAGAATAAAACCAATGAATTTTATTATCTGGATTAGCATATTAATTCCCTAACACTAATACCAAATACATAAAAGACACTGGCAAGACTTAAGGGGATAAAATAGAAAAGAAAATACCATAAGAATTCCAAACTAAATTAAAAGGAAAAAAATCTCTTTCTGGATTGTATTTTGAGTAAGGGAAAAAGTCTGTTAAGATCTGCTTTGGATACTATCTCTGCAGGTGCTGTATTTTGGTTTTATGAAATAGGAACAATAGCTTGAGGTGTTTGTTGGAAAAGTTCAAAAACAGCAACAATAGCTAGAACCAATGGCAACAAATTTCTCCTCTTATTTAAATGAAAAAAATAAGTTTGGACCAAATTAAGGCATTAATTTAAAAACTAATTATATCCATAGATTAGAGCAACATTCAGTTCAGTCTACCATTAAAAATCTGAATTAAATGTAATCCAATCTTCAAATTTTCTTATGGGAAATATTAATACACATTTTCAATTTGGCTCTTCTCTTTCTGATAGTTAATATGGGAAGGAGGGAGACAAACTGAAATTTTCTGTGTCAGTCTGAAAAAAATAATCTCTATTTGTCTTGAAAGACAGGAAAGAGCCCATATACCAGTCAACACCTAATTTGTTTCTCATTCTGTACTCAGTGAGTGAGGTGGATTTTCAGCAGAACCGACTGAGATATAATGGGATTTTGCCACATCGTTCCATTAGATCCAGTATAATAAAAGGACATTCTGGAAACATTTGCCACCTTTAAGATTCTTTTTCTTAAGGGGAAAACAATAACTGCAAAATTAATGTCTTATATGTAAAACTAAGGTCTTGACGGGAACAGATATTCTCTATGTGTTTTACTTTTTTCCTATAGCAACATGGAACCTCAGCTTGTAACTACTTTTGAATTACAAAATATATATATATATATATATATATATATGTGAAAGGTAAATAAAGACATGCAAGAATCTGACAATTCTTTTGGTTAGAAAGAGAATATAATCTTGTAGCAAACTGCTGCATTAAAAAGATTTGTATGATGGCGGTATGGCCTTGGCAGCTGATCTGGAGTGTGGAGGACTTAAAAAATGCCTGTAGTTTTTTCTTAAGTTGTTCCACATTTCTGAAGCAACTCCTGAAAAAACAAAGCAATCAGCTAAAGAGCAGGTGCTGCTGCTCAGCAAGATTTTATGTACATGAGTTCTATTAATTTTTTTAAATTCTTCTTCCTAGAGAAATCTGCAGCAGGCAGGGGTGTTTGTAGACCAAATAATGATAAAGAACTTGCTTTGGCCATACAGTGTACTTCGTTATATTTTGACATTTTTTGGTGTGTTTTTTTTTGTTTTGTTTTGGTTTGGTTTTGTTTTTTTTTTGGGATTGGTTTTGTTGGTTTTTTGTTTTGTTTTGTTTTGTTTTTTTTTTTTTTTAATACAACTAGATTTCCTACTCTGGTGCTCAAGAGTAGAGATTCTGCTTAGGGATTTCCCAGATGAGAAGGTGCCAGTGCAGTCCCTGGGAACTACCTCAATTTCACTTCCATGGTTCACGCATGGGAAGGCACTTGCCCACTCCGATAACGGAGGGCGTGGAGGAGGCACGAGAGGGAGGAGGGGAGGCGCGAGAGGTGGGGAACAGGCGCCCCCCTTCCCTTTTACAAGATCCTTCGGCTAGGAATGGAGGTGTCACAGCAGAGATTCAAAGTGGGACCTCCCTAGCAAACTATGCTCAGAATTAACCCCATGGTGCACTATCCCTTACCCATCCGCGCTACCACCTCCCTCCTCTAAGTATGCTCTCTAGGCTTCGGGACTGGTGCTGAAAACGAAAGCGAGTGTTGCCACGGGAACAAAGAGAAAAAGCAGTCCTTTCCTTCCGTGGCTGCTCTGTAAGCCAAAGGATCAGCCTTTGCACCCTTTAAAAGTGATGTATTTCATAAGACTCAGCTATGCCTTTCATCAAAGCACACATAAATGCCTGGCTAAACTCATTTCTTCTCAAATCAGTTTTGCGTAAAACCATTCAGGAAGTGGAAGTGCACCGACTGCACAAGGTTACACAGAATGCTCGGAAGTGCCCCCAGTGACTCTCTGGACTATCTGGGTATTCGACAATGAAGTTACCACGTGTCTGTTTCATCAGGAGAGCTGGGAATGGAGAACAGCAAGAATCTGATCTTTCTTCCTTTGATACCTCTTTGTTTTTTATTGTTAGCCCTAAGGAATTAGAGACACACTTTCACAAGCAGGGATCTGAAACACAGAGAAGGATCATGCTCTCAAAGTCCCTTCAGAGTGGGAGTAACACAGCTGCATGTCACTTCTGCCCAAAGTCTTGTGGTAAAGCAAAGTACAGCCCCAATCAAATATGGAGCCTGTGTAGGCACGCTGAGCACTTCCAACTTCTTTGTGTTCAGAGGTTATATCTATCTGCGGTATCTGAAAAACCTGGAAAACTGAAAATATACTGTGGTTACCAGTCTATATGGTGAAAGTTATGTTCTTGTTAAAAGACATCCATAAGAATGTATTTCCAAATCAATCTCAGATGCAGATACTACCCAAAGTGCATATAATTTAAACACAAAGTATGTAATTTCAGATGTTGCACTTACAAGCAATCAAGTCAGAGGAACTGATTAGTTTCTCAAGATAATTAGCTCTATAGGGTCCACTATTCTCAAGCCCTCACTTTTTGATGGCCTCAGATTTCTAGGTGATGTGTTATTCAATGATATTTCAAGAAGAAGGCAGAACAAGCAATGATGTGGATGGTGAGGTGACCTGTCCCTTCAATGCAGCAACACAATCAGAAGTAAACCCAGGAAACCTAGCACCGTGGCATACTTTGAGGTTGCAAGAAGGCCCACAGTAGCGCCAAGGTCTTGCACTTACCATTAACAAATGAATTGCAACATATTAAACTCAATGATGCTTTCTATATGTTTGAGCTAAGAAAATGTATTTTCTTGACAAAAGCTAAGATGGACTTGTGTTGTTTTAAAGCCTGTCTTTATTATAAAGATTTTGGCTGCAAAAATTTGTCTATTGACTCTTTCCTCATTGGCCACTGCACACCTTCTTCCTGGAGAGAACTGAAAAAAAAACCCCAAAAATATAGTCTATTGAACCCATTTCAAGTCTAGTGTCAGATTGGTTTTTTCCTGCTTGTTTTAGTTTTTTTGTGCAAATGCAGACTCCAACTGCCAAAAGACTGAAAATAGACATAAAATGCAAAATACAACTTGTCTTTTTACAGTACCTCCACTGGGTGGTGGGGATAACAAATTTTTCAGATCTGCACTGTCACTACAATATGGTATGCCATCTTCCAAACCCCTGAACTACCCCTTTAGTGACAAAATTATTTCTATAGACGTGCATTCAGATTCATAAACTGAAAAGAAAGCCTGTATTCATGGAAGAGTTTCTTGATGTAGAACATGGAGGAATGGTGTATGTTACTAATAATACTTTCAATGACTAACTCATGATCATCAATCACTGCTTTTTTCTTTCTGAAGTGCAGACTGTGCATATATTCTTGAAAACATATTGCAACATCCTGCATCACATCTAAAGCGAAACCAAATTTGTGAATACAATGTGGCATCAAAATATCAATCTTCTCACAGTTACCTAGCTGATCTGCCTATGGACATTAATTCTCCTTTGAAAGAGGGTTTCTTAGTTCCAGCCACCCAAATCCCCTCCATCAGCCATATATATTTGAAGCAAACTTTGCGTAGCCTAAGGGCAACCTATAGCTGAAACTTGTGTGTGGATAGGAGTACAAAAACCTATTTAAGTATTGCAGACAGCTTGGAGACAGTCTTCTGCTGTCACTTGAGCCGTCAGCTACATTCATCAGCTGCAGAGGGAGTGCCCTCTGCTTTTTGTCCTTTGCATCTGAACAATTCCACCTGTACACCCACACACATGCAAACACATGGGCATACACAGAGTATTCTGTATATTTTCTCAGTAAGCAGTACAAGTGGCATAATAGTGAGAGTCAGAGGCAGGCAGCAAGTATGTAATGAGTCATGTTTTCCAAGTGCATACACTCATTACCTTAAAATCTTTTGCACTCTTTTACAAAGGTCCTTAAATGCATTGGCGAAGATGGTACTGTTCTGGTTGTCTACCCACTGGATGAAGGACTTGAATTTTATTTTGCATTGGTATGGAAGATAAAAGTACTCTTCCGTTGCTCAACATTGGCGATTTAAAAATAGTAAAACTAATATTTCAGTCTTTGTCATGTAGACTCTTATGCCAAGCCAAAATTTAAATGTCTCTGACATTTTTCTAACAGGAATTGGGTTACCGACATTCACACAATTAAATGAAAAAAAATTATTAAAAAACTCAGTACGAACCTGTAATTTGGAAAAACAGCTTTGAAAAAATTGAAAATAAATTAAAAATTTTTCTACAAAGACTTGAATTTTGATTAAACATGTTATTTAGTGTAATAATTTTGAGATGGAAAAACTGCAAGCAGTTCTGACATTGTCTATATACCTAGCAAAGCATCTGCCAAAATTTAGGTGCACTTGAAAATTTAACAATAATCTCATTGTGACTCGATTATTATATTTTGGTCTCTGATTAGCAGTTAAAATAATTTTTTTTTTAATTATCATATCACCCCAACAACTAAGAGCCAAAGGCTGAAAAGAAAGCCTAACATTTGTAAAATGTTCTTTACGTGTATTTGAAAAAGCCTCTTGAACTACTGTAGGGGAAAACCAATCCTTTATTAGATGAAGAAACCACCTTACTACACGTGTCCAGCTGCACTTTACAAAAGGCAAAACTGTATGCTTTGTACTTCCAGGAAAACTTATCTTGCATCTCAAAAGTGCTCTAAAAACGTAAATGTGAATCAGAGAAATTTCACATAAAGTATCACACTAGAGGTATGGAAATACTTTTTCAGGGGAGCAACACACCAGCAAAATTCAGTAATATGAGAAGAAAGAGGGCATTACTAAAAACACAAAACAACATAAAACACACACATACAGAAATAAAATAAAATATCAAAAAGTGCCCCAGAGAATATATCACTTATAACCTTGGTAATTTTATTGCTCCCAAAATAATACATACCATAAATGCAGTCTTATCAAGTTACTTATTGTAATATAACTTGGGCCACATTGTACTTCTGTTTACTATGCTGTGGTTGCACAGAGCTGACTTAAAAAAAAAAGAATTTGGCACAATATGTAAATCCTTTTAGTTATTCCACCAAAAGTTTCCTATGTATCTTTGAATTTGTGATTATAATGTCTGATGATTATTATTGATAAAAATGACTACCTGTACCCTGGAAAGGGCTTTTGAGACCACATCAGATCTTAAAACCTCTGAAACTTGCTGTCAGAACACAAAACTCTCTCTTAGTCCCAGCTGGCATCTGGAGAAAGGAATTATCAGAAGATAGGAAGAAAAGGGGGAAACAAACAAACAAACAAGTCAATTATCTAATTGGTGTGGCTTCTGCAAGACTATAGAAAGGACTCCACATCAGACAAACCCTTGAAACAAAGAAACAAGCTCTGTGCTGTTGTAAATGAACACATCAAATGCATGCAATGCAGAATGAGGTCCAAAATATTTGTAGGTTAATAAGGATGAAGAAGAGCATGGACATTGCAAAGAAACACATTTTTCTGGTTTTAGTCAAATATTATAGATTCTGCTCTGTGATCCTTCAGAAAGCTGAATATGAATAGAAAACACTGCTTTTAGCTGTCAAATGTAGAACTCTGAACAGTAAGTATGAGTTAACATGAATAACAGGAAGATAATGAAATATTTGGGCAGCATATATCTTGCAACTAGACATGCTTCCCACATAATGCCAAATTTAAAAAGGGTTTATGCTGCCAAACAGTATTAATGGAACATTCATTTGGACACCTGCTCTGACAAGACTCAAGAGTCTACATATTTATTTTCTGACTGTTGATTTATTTTTGCTCTAAAAGAATTTCTGTGGCAAATGCATATTTACACAGGGACTTGTACTTTCTATTTTTAGCTGTTAAACCTTAAAATCCCATAGATTTCATGTTTCCTGTTTACAAGGGTGAAACATAACACTGGCATTATTTTTCTAAAATTAACTGAGATATAGTTACACTGTAATTTGAAAAAAAAAAAAAAACCAAAACAAAAAAGCAAACAAAACCACAAACCAAAACAAAACAAAAAGAACCCAAAAAACCCAAAACATATCCAAGGGATAGATATCTGACAGTAGATGATTTATAAGCATGAAATATGAGCTGTCCCCATTCAAGATCCATCTAAGACTAATTTAAGAAAATATATTAATTAAAAAGGCAAGTAGAGAGCCAATATTTTCTGTAATGTCCTCCAGTTACCATTTAAAACAGTCAGTGACAGTCCTGATCTCTACATATCCATCCTTTTTTGAAAAACTTATGGTAATAAAGTCTATGATGTAATTATAGTGAAGACTGGGCAAAACAATTTTTTCCAAACAATACTGGGAAAAAAAATAGACATGGTTTTCAGCACACGAGCCTTTTTTTCCCCCATGTATGAAAAAGAGATGGTATTATTCAAAAGTTGAAAACAGTGCTTTGGTTTTTTACTAACTCTAGTAATGAATCAGACCATCTAAGACAAAAAAAAACCAACAAAACTATTTGGTTCTTATGAGGCAGAAGAAGGATTTTAGCAACAGAAGGGGCAATAAAATGATTGTGTCTAATAGTAGAGAAAAATATTAAGGTGCAATACAACAAATACCTGTTCAGAGTCTATGACTTTCAATATTTGACAGTTCAGGACTTTAATTTCTTGGCTTGTCCTTTGAAAGTGTTTAGTGAACATTCGTTTGAGAATTCAAACTGAAAGTCTACAAACACAAAGTAACTGCTTTGTGAAAAATATTATCATATCGAAAAAAGGATATTTTTGTCTTGTACTGATTGTCACCAAGCTCTGCCTGGCAAATGACAGTCAGTAAGTTCAAAGTCTGCATGAGATGACTTTGGAGCACTGGATATGAATACCTAATATTGCAAACACATAATAAAAGCACATTGAAAGTCTTTTTACAGAACCATAGACTATGCTGAGTTGGAAGGGACTCACAAGGATCATTGAGTTCAACCATTAGCCCTGCACAGGACCATACCCATGAGTCACACCATGTGCCTGAGAGTATCATCCAAACACTTCTTGAACTGTCACAGGCTAGGTGTTCTGAAGACTTCCCTGGGGACCCCCTTCCAGTTCACAGCCACTCTCTGGTGAAGAACGTTTTTCTAATACCCAACTTAACCACCCCCCGACACACCTTCAGGTCATTCCCTTGGGTTCTGTCACTGGTCACCACAGAGAAGAGATCAGTGCCTGCCAGTCCTCTTCCCCTCACAAGGAAGTTGTAGACTGCAATGAGGTCTCTCCTCAGTCTCCTCCAGGCTGAACAGACCAAATGACCTTGTCCACTCCTCATAAGGCTTCCCCTCAAGACCCTTCACCATTTTCCTTGTCCTTTTTCAGATGCACTCTAATGGATTAATGTGTTTCTTATATTGCAGTGCCCAAAACTGCCCCAAATATTCCAGGTGAGGCCAACCCAGTGCAAAGTAGAGCAGGACAATCCCCTCCCTCGACTGGCTGGTGATGCTGTCCCTGATGCCCCCCAGGACAGGGTTGGCCCTCCTGGCTGCCAGGGCACTGCTGACTTGTACTCAACTTGCGGTTAGCCAGTACACCCAGGTCCCTTTCCGTGGCACTGCTTTCCAGCATCTCATTCCCCAGACTGTATGAACATCTAGGGTTGCCACATCCTGGGTGCAAAATCTGTCACTATCTCTTGTTGAACTTCATATGGTTGGTGATTTCCCAGTCCTTTAATTTGTCCAGGTTTCTCCATAGGGCCTCCCTGCCTTCAAGGGAGTCAACAGCTCCTCCTAGTTTTGTATAACCTGTAAACTTGCTTAGCATCCCTTCAAGTCCCATGTCCAAGTAATTTAGGAAGATGTTGAAGAGCACAGGGCCCAAGATGGAGCCCTGTGGAACCCCACTAGTGACAGGTCATCACTCTGATGTTACCCCATTCACTATCACCCTCTGTGCTTGACCTGTCAGCCAACTGTTCACCCACCACATGGTGTGTTTATCCAGCTCTATGCAGGACAGTTTCTCCAGAAAGATCACATGAGAGGCAGTGTCAAAACCTTTACTGAAATCCAAAACAATTACATCAACTGGCTTCCCTTGATCAACTAGGTGGGTTACCTTGTCAGAAAAGGAAATCAGGTTTGATAAGCAGGACTTCCTCCTCATGAAGTTGTGCTGGCTGTGACCAATGACTATGTTGTCTTCAGGTGTTTTTCAAAACCTCCCAGAATAATCTTTTCCATAACTTTACCAGGCACTGAAATGAGACTGACAGGCCTATAGTTTCCTTCTTGTATGTCTTGAAAATTGGTGCAACATTTTCCAGCTTTCAGTCAGCTGAGACCTCTCCAGATTCTCAAGACTGCTCAAAAATTATCTAGAGGCTTTCTGATGATATCAGCCAGCAGTCTGGGGATTCTAGAATGAATTCCATCAGGCCTCATGGATGTGTAGGGGTCCAGATGGAGCAGTAGATCCCACACAGTTTCAAGGTTGACTGGGAGTTAATCATTCTCATAATCATGGTCCTCCAGCTCAGGGAACTGCCTTGGTCCATCACCCATGTTAAAGCCAGAGGCAATGAGAGTGTTAAACACCTCTGCCTTGTCTCTGTCCCTGTTTGTGAAGTGATCATCCCGATCCCATAATGAGCCAATGGTATTTCTATAGTGCCTATTGCCAATTATATATTTGAAAAAGCTCTTTTTATTGTCCCCTACACCTCTGGTGAGATTCAGCTCCAACTGAGCTTTAGCCCCATGAATTTTCTCCCTACAGTGGCAAGAAGCATCTCTGAATTGTTCCCATGTCACTTGGTCTTTTTTCCACTGGGCATACACCCCCCTTTTTAGGCTTACCTCCAAGAGAGCACCCTGATCAGCCAAACTGGCCTTCCACCTCACCTGCTTGACTTCTGATATTTGGGAATTGCTGCTCCTGTGCCTGTAGGAGGTGATGTTTGAAAAATGACCAGCAGCAACGGACCTCAGCAACTGCAAAAGTTTTCCCAGGGACCTTACTTACCAATTCCCTAAGCAGCCTGAAGTCTGCTCTCCTCATGTCCAGGACTGAGGTTTTGGTGGCACTTTTTCTTCTGTCAGCAGAGATTTTAAACTCAAGCATTTTATGGTCACTACGGCAAAGATGCCACCAATCTCCGTATCATTCATGAGATCCGTTCTGTCGACATGCAGCAGATAAAGAAGACCGTCTTTTCTAGTTGGCTCCCTTAGGACCTTTTCCATAAAGTTGTCATCCAGGCATTTTAGGAATTTTCTCGTCTGGATTGAACCAGCTGTGTGATGCTTCCAGTTAACTTGCAAACCAGGCCAGGAAATTCCTAAAAACCCTGGATGACAACTTGTATAGTGCCATGTCATAATGGCTCTGAGGATGTGCTGTCTGAAGAGTGCTTGTCCATTTATTTATTGCATATATCAAAGCTGTTCCACAACTTTCAACTTCCCTTTTCATCCCTCAGTTTACATTTTCTTGTGATAGTCTATACTTTCTGGGGTGCATGACTGCAATGTCTCACAGTATTTGAAATCCTGATACTGCATGCTTCAAAACAGTGACTGCATTCTTCAGGAGACTAAATCATATCCAGTAGTGACCACATCAGCAGGAGATTGTATGAGACACCTTCAGTTGCCCTTCCAGGGTGAAGAGCCTAGCAATAAATTACCTTGAAATAAGGTCCAAGATATTTCACTGATTGAAGTGGTTAGTGAGTCAGCGGAATAATTGAGATAAAACTGTGTCTGATCCTATTTGACTCAAGGTGTTTCAGCTGCATATGGCAGTTGATTCAGAGTATGAAAATGATACAGGACATACTGGATGAATCCAATCCTTGCTTGTTATATAGAATCATAGAATCATTGTGGTTGGAAAGACCTTCAAGATCATCCAACCTTTGACCAACCACCACTTTGTGAACTAGACCATAGCACTAAGTGCCACATCCAGTTGCTTTTTGAACACTTACAGGGATGGTGACTCCACTATTTCTCTGGGCAACCCCTTCCAATGCTTAACCACCAATTTCTAGCAATGAAGAAATTCTTTCTGATGTTCAGCCTGAATTGGTAGTGGTGTAGATTGAGGCCAGCCCTTTCAGAACAGCGTTTGCCTATCACTTAGGACTGACTGACCCATGTTCATCTGTTGTTCACAAGGGAACCCACTTTTACTTTCGCCTTTGAAGTTCTTGCTTGAATATTCACTACCACCAGCAAGATCTGCACATGTGGTGCTTCCTCCCAGCCCCACATCCCAGGCCTTTGAGTGCATCACAGAAGCCCTTGGCCGAGTTCCTGCAGGACAAATGAGGGTCAAGTCATTATTACAATCCTTTCTGGTAATGCCGAGACTCTACCTGCAGACAGCTAACTGTGGAAAGGGACTTTTCTCTATTGAAAGATCTATCTTAGACAGGAAATTTTTTTATTCCTTGGTAATGAGTAATGGAAAAAGCCACTCGTGAATAAGCCATGACATTCTATGGATAGTTTACTCATGTCTATCACAATAGCGATATTTTAAAAGATACTTATGTTTGTTTTTCTCCAAGAACAGCCTGATAATAACAGCCTTAATATACATGTATCCAAGTAAGTTGAGCTTTGAAACTTCAGAATTTATAACTGCAAATTACTTTCATCACCTGAGAGAAACTTAGATCCATTTTAAGGTGTTGTAAACTTAAAGCAAAACACACAAATGTAAAATGTAATTCCTCTAAACCCTTTAGCTGGAAGAAATATGAATGATTTACCTCCTTTTCAGATCATATGTATCTCACATTTCCTTTTAAAAACTCATTTTATTGTTTGAATGACTAAAATTTATTATCCATGGCTGCAAAATAAACACAAACCAAACCTTTGTAAGCAAGAGAGCCTCCTTCAAAGTTTCACTAAATGCCATTAGAACAAAATATAATACTGATCTGCAGGATCAGTTTTAGAAGAGATCTTACTCAGTAAAGCCAGCACAGCTAAGTTCCAACAATATACAAAGCATACTTCACTTGCTTTCTGTGTTTATCTTCGATTTTATGAAAAGATATCTGTCACATATAAAAGTGTATTAGCAACATTAGTATCAGCAGACTGTATTTTTTTATTGCAGTAGACATGTATGTGTATTGTAAGGAAGCACTTTTTCTTTTAAATCTAGTAATCACTTTCTACCTTTCACCAGAAAAGAGATGAGAACCTCTGGTTCAGACACTGGTAGTACCATGTCTGCAAACTTCATAGACGATTTTCTCTCTGCTCAAAAGTTGTGTGTAGTCCAAATCTTCTTTACTCTTGAAGATTTGGTACGAGGCAGATCTATTTTTCCTATTAGCTTTCAAAACATCTCATGCAATCATAAACCAATCTGATTTGACACTGGGTAACTCTTACAGGAGCAGTGAGTTTTATAAATTCTAAATTACAAATATAAATGAATTAATTGTGAAAACTGTCAGGAGCTGGCTCAGCAAAATCCCAAACCTTTCTATACTAGAGACACAAGTCCAAGCTTTTGCTGACTGCACTATCACATGCACAGACCTGATCTGTCTGATTAGCACATGAATGCTGACATTTTTTGAGAATTACAGCATTTATAGGTACTGCCGATGATAATTGCTAACTGAATAGCTCCCTCTATTTCTGTACTTTTCATCTTCCATTAAACCTATTTTTATTTTGTTTAGCTTTTCTTTCCCATCTGCTGGTAGTACAGAGTCTCCACCCATGTGACCAGGTCCCCAAAAATGTGACTAAGGAGGAAGATTGTGCTCTTTGCTGGGAGTTAATTATTTCCCCAGACTTGGTTTGCAAAACTCTTATATACCATGCTGATTTCTCTTTGAGCTCAGTATGGCTCTCAACTGAATATTCACTGCAGAAGCCAACCCCAACATTCATGTTACACAGCTGGTCCTTGATTATTAATGTTTGTAGTGGAATTACATACTGGTTACCTGTGGGCTTTGAAAGCTATCCAGCAGGATGCCTTCAGTGAATATCCATTCCATCTCTGTCCAAAGGCAATTGTCTCCTTTTATTCTCTGTTTCAATACTGAATAGAATCAGCTGAGCTCTCTGTGAGTAGAAAACACTTGCTTTCACTGGCATTTGAGTTGAATTTATTGCAGTTGGCCACTCAAACATCCTCAAAGCTGGATGTTTTGTTGGCTTTTGTTTTAGTTTGGTTTTTTGTTTGGTTTTGGTTTTGGTTTTATTTTGTTTTGTTTTGGATTTTTTCCTAAGGGTCAGTAAGGTTAATTGTTCACATCCGTCCTGATCTGGAAAGTAAATCGTAGTAACGAATAATAAAGTCTGTGCATTAAAATACATGTCTATGCTAGTAACTGTTAATTTTTTTTTTAATTTTAAAATTAAGAAGTGTATATCCTTCTTTATATCAGGCTGCAGCATTTTCTACCATATAATGCATGCCTGAACTAGAGATTCTTTTATGAGAACCAGGAGAGCCAGAACTCGATCGTGAAAGATCTGTTTTGGAGAATGGTATTGCATTCATGATGAGAACAGGGAAGAGAGATGGAAAAAAGAGGATAGGTTTTTGTATGATGTAAAGACAGGCTTGTGAGAAAAATCTTGGCTTAATATGGGATTCACACCCTGGCTCTCACAGCAGAGCCCAGCATGACTGGGCAAGACACTGAATATAACTACATACTTGTAAATATATGTGCTCTCTCAAAAATACAAAACGGCTCTGTGTGTGCGTGGTATGCATCAGGACTTTAGAACATTTCTGCCAGAGTAGTGATAAGACTGGGCATCTGAATCTCAGGAGGTGGGAAACATTTCCTTTACTTTTAGAGACCTGATTCTGCTTTGTACAGTGAAATCCACTGCAGTTATGCAGTTTTGGAAGAGAAACAACTATTTATAACAAAACTGATTCCTATCTAAATTCTCTGGTATGCAAGACTGCTGCAATAGGTTTTTTCTGACAGCATTTTTGTGAAATTTGTGTTTCAAAGAGTGAAGCACAAGTGAAAAACATACAAACAATTGCTAAGATTTGCAATATGGTATCCGATACACACACACACACACACACACACACACACACACACACACACACACACAACACACACACACACACACACACACACACACACACACACACACACACACACACATATATATATATACAAATATATAGGTACTCAAAATATCCAAATGGTTCCTGTTCTGACCAAGAAGTTCACAGTGGGCTTTGTGTATCACTTTAAAGTCCTTTGTGAGTACTGTGTTTCATCATGTCACCCTTTCTCAGTTGCAACTCTGGACAGCTTGTGTGTTCCCTGCCAGAGGACCACCAACAGAACGACCTGACCTGTGATAACAAGGACACAGGGATCAGCAGGAATCATAGTCTCTAGTGAGCCACATATTGCCACCTATGCTAATTAGGATCAACTCTTTAACACATAGAATTTTTTTCTGCCTGAGACCATGCGGTAAAACACCTGTTTCTGTTGGTCCTGTGGCACAAGGCACTGCAAACATCTTAAAATTGTTGTGACCACTGCAAGTTATTGCCCCAACCATGTGGTGGTTAGCTGTAGTGGAGCTTTGGTCTTCTCTTGTGGCAATATTTACTTTTGTTACAGACATGCTTTGATCTTTCTTTGATCAGGATGCCCTGCTCCTGGGGATGCTTTCTGCGTGCAACACATTTAGGTGGTCACAGGAAGGAAGCTGCAGAAACTTTCCATTGCTCTTGTGGCAGGAATTTGTTCTGGCTCCACACAGTCTACAGCATGGAATTTGTGACATGCTTCCCTATAGGTGAAAAAATTGAAGTTTATGAACAAATACAAGCAGAGGGGTGCATCTGAGCATGACCAGTCTAGCACCAGAAATCTGATCAGTGCACCTTAGGTGGCTGCTTGCCATTACACTGGCAGTTCACAGTGAACTAGCAGTGAGTGAATGATCAGCAACCACATTTCAGTGGCAGTGGCCACAGCGAATTCAACACCCACCAGAGATCATGTGATTACACTCCCGGAAACTCTTAACAGCCAATTTTGCAATATTTCTGCAGCACCTGTTAATACAAAGATAGAAAGTGTCAAAATGCACACACTTCTTAACACTTAGCTGAAAACATGGTATAGATTAGAATTGATTGCACTGATAAATACAAGATTTGACACAAAAAATTCTTTTGTCAGAATCCAACACTGAGAAAAAATTTGTAATGGCTAAGCCAAATAACACAACCATATCTACCCTCTCTAATTAGTGCAAGGTACAGGCCAACAACATATCACACTCATAAACATATTTTTACAATCAAAACTAAAATTCAGAAGATTTTCTTGTCATCAATGCTATTAAACAAGTTATCTCCTTTAAGGTGAATTGTAAACCATTCTTAACCTATAAAACTAGGGATTTTTAGTGCAGTTGTAACATGGTCTTACTGCAAGACATTGCTATTTGCTCAACTCTATATACCTGGGAATAAACTGTATGAAACACTCTAGCTTCCCTTTGCATGAGGCTGAGATGATAGTTTGACACGAGGATAATGAGCAACAATGTCTTTTTTGTGCTAGCTAGTTTGTTTTTGAACAGATGCTCATTTTCACAGAAATAACTGTATGGTATCACTACAAGATGGTTCCAGCTGTGTATCTGTATCTTATGCTAAAAGTTCTCCACTGCAGATCTTACTTTGAAGCTCAAGGGTCTCTTTATCTTAACAGCAAAATACCTGAGTGAGACATTTGACAATGAAATTTACAATCATGCATCAGAAACTCACTGCTGTATAGGAAAGGCTTTGCAGCATTTGGGAACGGATATCCTGAACTGAGAAAGGGAGCTTTGTGCATAACTGTGCATGTTGTCAGGAGAGTGTGAGAGCAAGGCTAAAGGAGTGGGCACTCAGATAAGTCTGCAAAATTTAATGGTCCATAATTACCCCAAGCCACCCTATACTTAACAATCTAGCCAGTTAGATATAGGAATGATGTTAACAGAGGGCCCACAAATCATCAGGAAGTTACCCTTGGTAACTGCTATAAGACAAGGGCATTATTAGTCGACATATATTTTTATAGACATATCTTTTTAGTTTTTACATCAAAACTGATGTCGTCTAATGTTGAGTTTATTTTGGGGGGTGGAAGCATGTTTGTTTATGTTCCTCGTTGAGTAACTAAGGGATTTCTGAAGTCTCAGTTCTAAGAACTTTCCTGTCATCACAGGTTGATTTTACAGACCTGAGAACAGTCCTGGATTCTGTGAGAATCCTTTTAATTAGTAAGAGAATTAAGAGATTCTTTCTTCTTTTTTTTTTAATGAGCATTCTACAATAAAGAGTGTTAAATAACTTCAATGCAGTGCTCTGTAGGTGAGACAAACCCATCCTCTGAAATGAGAAAAAGCTTTTTGAATTCATTGTCTTTCTAATTTTCCTTGCTTTCTGCATGGTTTCCTAGGTAAATTATCAGCATTTGTTCCCAACAGTTGCAGTAAAAACATTTAGGATGAACTACAAAGAATGCACATTATTGGAAGTCTGTCTTTGATTACAGATGAGGTTTAAAATGATAAATTATGATATACCTAATCATGATTTTATAGATTGTGGTTTATTATATCATGTAGCCCTTTTACCCCACTGGGAGCAGGTTTTCAGACTAAAAGCAGGAGTAATGACACAGCATCATTACAGTGGTAATAGCTCACTTTTCCATCAAAACTGCAAATTCATAATGGAGGTTAATTACTGGATAAGTTCATGGAAAAATGGCTGTCAACTGAACTCTGGTTAATGAATAGAAAGGTCATGAGATTTTTGACACTGTGAAAAGAATATGCTGTAAAAAAGGTGCTACGACATCTCTGGACTTCACTTTAGCCAGCAGATTACTGAAAGAAGCATGTGTAGGAAGCAAAGAAGCAAGGCTGGTTAGAACAGCAAGTTGTGGAAACAACTATATGCTAATGAACTCAAATGGAAAGAACATTGAGGTGCAGCTCCTTATACTGAATTCATACTCAAACCATTTCCCTTTCCCCGAGAGGGAAGATGAGAGGGCAGGGAAGATGAGAGGGCAGGGGAGGGGAAAGATTCTCATTGTCCAAAATTCAGCAAATAACTTCCATTATTCCTGACAAAAACTTACAAAAATGTTCAAACCTGGATACTGCTGAGTCTATCAGTAGACAATTAAGTACAATGTCATGTTTCTGTAACTTCTCTGTAGGTGAATCCTTCTGCTCAGCCATGCAGTATGTGATATACACAGAAATTTACAGAGGTGAGGGCTGTAGCAAATAGAAATGACCCCTTCAGAAGCACAGTCAAACATCTTCCAATACAATTAATGCACAAAATAAAAAACTGTGTAGAGTCAGGTAAAATCTCTCCCCTCATAGCAGGAGGGTGCCTGACAGCCACAGCTCCTACACAAGTCCAACTGTTCAGTATCTAATTTGATGCACAGTTGTGTTCTCAATAAGTTAAGAATCCTGGACACCATTGTAGTAGTTTAGTTTTAGTTGTTTACACATTTCAGTTATTTTCCTGTGGATTGACCTGGCCAATCCTAAATTGCAAGTTTGAATGCAAACCTTTATGGCACCAAAAGATCATTCCAGGGATATTTCTAACTAGGCACTGATTAGTGTATAACCACTATTGTATTTCAATTTTCTGCTTCTTTTAGAGAAGTGGGAAACAAAGACAGGGTTTCACTATTTCTTATATTAGGCTGGTGGAGACCAGCATAACTCAGGGTAAATCTGCGGAAATTCTCCAAACTAGAGAGGGTCCACAGACGAAAAGCAGTTTATCCCAATGGTTGCACTTCCTTATCTTGCTCCATTAATAACTTATTCCCATCAGAAAGATCCTGTGAAGATGCTGATACATGTTATCCAGAAAAACTGTCAGTGGCATCCATATTAAAGGGTTCTTGCCTCTCCCCAGGACTCACTGTGAAAAATGTCTTTCCTCCATGGCGCTTTCAGTTTACAGCCCTCATTGCTAGTGCAGGAACTTATTACCACCACAAATAATAAAATTAGGGGCTTAGTTAAAATCACAAAAAGCTATAAGACATTTATTGGCATGAGGTTTTTCTCCAGAGAATCAAATGGCTTCCTTTCAATTACTGTAAATTACCTCAAAGTGGTATGGTATTTATACCAAAACACTGCCAATGAAGGCAGCTAGCGTGCAGTTTCTGGGATGCTGGGTTTGGATGAATTTCCTGTATCACATGGTATTAACATCCAGTCAAAGGCTCACTAGACTATGTTGGGTGCTTGATGGTATCAACATGCAGATTCTTGCTGCCCCTCACTACTCACCTGGCTTAGCCACACTTTCATTCCTCAAGCATGTTGCCTTAGGCAAAAACAACGGCTTACACAGCAACATGGAAACCAGGAAACCCAGACAGAGTATAAAAAGCTAAAAAAACCCCAACTAAGCAGAGAATGGGAATCTGTGGTGATCTGAGAAAGAAAAAGGGAGGAGATTGGCCAATTTTAAAGGGCAAAACAGATCTAAGGGAGTTGTAATGAAAACTCTCCCCTTAAGTGGAAGAGACTGGAAGCTGAACAACTTCTCCCACTGTTTTTGTTGTTTGTTTGGTTTTTTTTTTTTTTTTTGTTTGTTTGGTTTGTTATGTGCTTTTATTTGTTTGTAGTTTTGTTTGGTTTTTTTTGTTTGGTTTGGGTTTGGTTGTGGTTTGTTTGTTTGTTTGTTTGTTTTCTTTTCTTTTCTTTTTTTTTTTTTGACAAAGCAGATTCTACAGACTTAATGATCAATTCAGTGTTTGCCAAATGAAGCCATAGCTGAAGCTGTTGCACCCTGCTAGATCAGAGGCAAATACCCATTTGGCCCAACAAAACTGTTAGCACTACATGCTGCTGTGTTTCTGGGGTTTCCTGTAACTGTTAATAGACCTTTAAATATCATACAACACACAGGTCAGAATTTTCAGAGGTACTCTTAATTCCGCAGCTGTTGAGCTGGACAGCAAATATTTATAGCTTGGAATATTCTACAGTAGAAACACACACTGAAGTTTTGTTCTTATTTCAAAGTTATGTTGCAATGCATTAATGTGACTGCAAATTTGTGTGTGGGATCAACAGCTCTGAGAGGAACTGTTTATAAGATTAAAAAAATTCCTTAGCACCTTTTGAACTCTGTCCTTTGAGAGGAGAGAACTAAAATGCTGGAGGAAAAAAAAAAATTAAATTATCCTTTAACTCAAGTGTTTGTTTTCTCTGATTTCTTGTGAAGGGTGGTTAGACTTTGAGAAAATATCCTATCCAAAGCAAAAGAAAGAAACCACCTGGATTCTTTCTGTAAGAAGCATTTTTTTAACCCTGCAAATACTCCCTCTGGAATGTCCATTCCATGACATGGCCTTCTATGCTGTGGAAGAACTGAGAGGATCTGAGAGCATGGCACATTTTGGTACCACTATCATTACCTTCAGAAGCTGATTGTGCCGTTTAACTGCTCACAATCTGCTCCAGACACAGCCATGTTACAGCCACTTTCAGTCACAATTCTATTCCTCTCTCTTTGCTTGCTACAGAGAATGGTTTTTCTTTTCAGCCTCATTGAGTCTGTTGAATCTTGATCACTATCAATCTAATTCCGTGTTGTACTGAACTCTGTCTCCTATTGCTGGATGGTATTTGCTTCATCAAGGAATAGTTCTCCTTCACAGTCAATTTGAAGCAATGGTACTTTCTTGCCATGGGTCATTCCAGTCCAATTTCAGCTAAATTTCCAGGGTTGTGTTGAGGAGGTTTACTCACCTGGAGGCTCAAGCAGAAATTTGAGGAGGATAAGAAAGAATTTTAAGCATTTAAACCACTTTCTGTGCAAATGGTTGTGCAAAGGTTCTGAAAACCACCATGGAAAATACAATTTCAGGACAGGGTTTACTGATCTGAAAGAAACTGCCGTATGCTAACAGTCCTACTGTCCTTTAGAGAGTCCTTTTGACTATGAAACTCACCCTCTAACTCCTTTCTGTTCAAAAGGAACATGTTAATTTATAGAGGCTGTGAAGATGACAAGAAATAATAACCTTAAAAAAATAAAATTAAAAAAAAAACACCAAAAACACCGTTTGAAGAAAATAAGCTTTTAACCTCTTATATGTTAATTTGTAGCACATTGTTCTCATTTTTCACAAAACCCCTCAGAAATATCAGATTGTTCCGATTTCAATTTAGACATTTAGGAAGGGGATTACACTGTTAAATTCAAAGGTATAACTACCTGGATTATAGCACATTTAGAGACTAGACTAGACTAGGCTAGGCTAGATTAGAATAGAATATTTCAGTGGTAAAGGACCAAAAATGATCATCTAGGTCAACTGTGGATACTGTGGTAATGACTGTAATAAACTAAATTCAGCTAAGTTATTCAGCTAAATAAATAATATTGAATTATCAAAGTTCTTAAAAAACTCAAGGTCTCTCAAATGACCCTTCTACAAAGTCAGAAGTACTTTTTAAAAAGTTCACAGCTTTATCTTGTACAAGAAAAGAGCTGGAAGCTGTTTAATTTCCAGGTAAGCAGCATAGACAAGCAATATTGTAGCAGGCAGGATTTACAACCAGTAAAAGTAACTTGTTAAGATGGTTTATGTGACACAGGGTTATTTAGCACAAGCTCACCCTCTGAAAAAGGAAAGGACTGTGTCACAACAGCATGGAAATGCTCTCACCAGGCACAGAATGTCTGCTACCATGAAAACTGTTTAAGTACAGCCCTACGTGCCATGAAATCGCTCACTTCTGACCCAAATAAACAAAGCTCAACACACCTAGAAACTACAATCATCATACTACATACCCTTGCTCCTTGTAGCTTTCCTGCCTCTCACCCTTTACAAATTCAGTAATATAAAAATCCCTGAAAGAAGGTATCGGTACTTTACCACCCTGCTTAGCTTTCTTTCCCATTTTTTCCCTCTATCATGTTGCCCTTTCTGTTAATTTTCACAGAAACACTGATTTTACAAAATCATAATTTAAGAGTGATAATAAACATGGGCTCAGAATCCAACTCTATCCAGAATCATGGGGAAAAAAAACAGGTGTGTTTGTTATAAACACTTCCCTGGCCAACTTCAACTTTGCCTGTAACTGACTTTTAATATAGGATTCCAGGGCTTAACAGAGAAGTCAGGAAAGCAAACACATATGTGTGGGTGTCTCTGGTGCACCCACAGCAGGAAAGAGGTGTGGTGTGTCCTGCTGTTCTGCCTCATTTGCTGAATCACAGTGTTAGCAGGGCACCTTCAGACCTGCACATGCATCCTGAAATTTGGGAGCCCACTTTGCACCAGTCTCAGACTAAAGTAGAGGGAGTCACTCCTGATATACAACACTGTAAGAGTGAGTAAACAACAGCATTGTTTTGGTTTGTGCCCAGAACTGCGCAAGGACAACTGGCATCAATGCAGGCCTTTGACTGCAGGAAGAGACACTATTCCCTTTATTCTCTTGAGTCAGGGTCACCAAACTCTTCTTGGAGGCATGCAAACAGTTGATACTATAAACAAAGTGATCAAAAATCTTCTTCAGACACACGCTTCCAGAATCAGTCTGCATCATCTCTGGCTTTTCGTTTCATATACAGTGACCTGCTCTTGCCTGCTGTTAGAAGAGATTTTAAGTCACATTTTGGAAAGATAATTTTGTTTTCCTCTAACAACCTTTGCTGGCCTTTACTTACAGAAGTTCAATTGGTACAAAAGATAGAAAATTGAATAATGCTTTTTAAACCTAAGGAAAGTTTTCCAGATCCAGAAGCAAAAAGACAAATTTTTCAGTGCAAAAGCAGTGCAGGGTGGACACAATGAACTGTACTGTTCTTTTCAAGCCCTCCGGCCAAATTTGCAGCAGGAGGATGTGACAGTGCATGTATTTTGCTGGTAATTTTGTAGCAGATGTACCCAGAAAAGAATAACTCTAGGCATAAACACAGGCTGGAGCATGACCTGCTGGAAAGTAGCTCTGTGGAAAAGGACCCAGGTGTCCTGATGAATGACAATAAGCTGCCCATGAGCCAGCCCTGTGTCCTGTCTGAGAAGGCCAGTATTATCCTGAGGTGCCTTAGGAAAAGCATTGCCAGCAGGTTGAGGGAGGTCATCCTGCCCCTTTACTCAGCCATGGTGAGGCATAACCAGAGTTTTGTGTTCATTTATGGGCTCCCCAACATAAGGGAGACAAGGAGTTCTTGGAGTGAGTCCAAAGGAGGGCAATGGAGATGATTATGGGACTGGAGCCTTCCTCTTATGAAGGAAGACTGAAGGAACTGGGCCTATTCAGTCTGGAGAAGAGATAACTGAGAGTAAACCTATCAGTGTATATAAGTATCTGATGGGAGGGTGTCAGGAGGCTCTTCTTTGTGATGCCAAACAGTAGGACAAGAGGCAATGGGAAATTATACACAAGAAGTTCCACCTGAACATGAGGAAGAATTTCTTTACTGTGCAGGTGACTGTGCACTGGAACAGATTGGTCACAGAGGTTGTGGAGTCTCCCTCATTGGAGATACTGAAGAACTACCTTTATGTGATTCTGTGCAATGTGCTCTAGGATGATCTTGCTTGAGCAGGGAGATTGGACCAGATGACCTTTCCAACATGACCCATTCTGCAGTTCTGTGATTCTGTAGCTGGGCAGTTCTGGGCTGCTCAGTGAGCTTTAAATGCAAAAATTCCACCAATAAAACCTGCAGGTTATTATGATTATGCCAGTAGACCAAGTCTGGGAGATTCATTGAACCCTTGCAAAGATTAGCCACTAGACAGTGATAAAATCCTCACAGCACAAATTGCAATTAGTACAAGCAAACAGGACCTCTGTTTGCAGTCTGTTTTAATCATGGTACATTCAGGTTTCCAAGGAATGGAAACTGAGGGCCCAGCTATATGCTATGAATTTAAGAACAGATGCAAACTGATGCCTGCTGGGCATGAACATGCTGGTAACCTTCAGTTCAGAGATGGAAATGAAGCCAAATACAAAAGGGATTAGCAAGAAGACAACTGATTTATTTATCTGCAAGCAAAACAGAAACAATTATGTGTTCATTGGAAAAGGACAGAAAAGATTTTGGGGCTGACTCCTTGCCTCATGACAACAGCCTTTAGACATGATAGAAATCTGGCAAACTTGACTTCTCCACTTACTCTGAGCAAGATGCATTTCCATAGGGAAGGAGCTGCATAATACTGGTAACAAAATATGGGTGACAAAATATGCTGCACTCATTTTAAATGGAGTTCTTGGCCTTCCATAAAGCTATATCCTGGATTATCATGGCAGCTTGTTCCTGTAGCTGTAACCTGGATTGAAGTCTGCCTCCTGCCTCCAAAGTGTGTCCAGAGAAGGACAACAAAACTGGTGAAGGGCTGGAGCACGAGTTCTATGAGGAGTGCTTGAGGGAGCTGGGGATGTTTAGCCTGGAGAAAAGGTGGTTCAGAGGAGATCTTACTGCTCTCTACAACTGACTGAAGGAAGATTATAGTGAGGTACAGGTCAGTTTCTTCTCCTAGGAAACAAGTGACAGTACAAGAAGAAATGGCCTCAAGTTGTGCCAGGGGAGGCTTAGAAGAGATGTTAGAATTTATTTTTTATAATGGAAAGGATTGTAAAGCACTAGAACAGACTTTCCAGGAAAGTGGTTGGAGTCACCATCCCTGGAAGTGCTCAAAAAGGTGTGGGTATGGCACTTGGAAACATGGTCTAATGGTGAACATGGTGGTGATGCTAGGTTGACAGTTAGACTTAATGATCTTGGAGGTTTTTCCCAACTTTAAGAATGCTATGATTCTATGATTCTTTCAGAAACTAGTGAGTCTGTTCTGTCAATAAAGCCTAGATCCAGCTGCATATCCAAACCTAGCCCTGAGCTTTGGGATAGAGGTGTTTTTACACAGTTGAAATTCATTTGGAAATAAATGGCCCCTGACTGCCCCATATCAAGTCTTGATTGAAAGACCACATGCATGAGAGAATTCATCATATCCAGCTGGAGGCTGATTTTTCTTGTACTTTGCAGGGGCAGGCATTACATTTTGAAGAGACTGATGAGAAGGTGGAAGTCCTTTAGGCAGCCATGGTAAGAGAAATCTACTTGCACTCCTGAGAACAGCCACTTTGTAGAAACCACACCAGTAGGTACTTTTTTTGACAACAGGCACAAGCAATATGAAGAGAAAGAGTGTCATTCTATTGGGAAGGCAGTCCTATGAAATCTCACCAAGCATGGGGCTTGAGCATCTTCTATGTTTTGACATATTCTGATAATCACATAATCATAGAATAGTTAAGGTTGACAGAGATTTTTAAGATCACAGAATCACAGAATGGTTTGGTTTGGAAGGGACCTTACCAATCATCTCATTCCAACTCCCCTACCATCGGCAGGGACAACTTCCACTAGAGTATGTTGCTCAAAGCCCCATCCAACCTTGCCCTGAAGACTTCCAGGGATGGGGCATCCACACCAACTCTGGACAAGCTCTTCTGCTGACTCATCACCCTCACAGTAATGCCTACAGTGAACTGAATTATTTTTGCTATCCCACTAGTATTGTGGGCAAAACAATAAACAACTTTTTTTTGTGGTATTGCATTTTACAGTTAAATTGTCCATGTCTAGGAGCCTTTCCTCTCACTCAAGCCTTCCTTTGTGGCTTAGACTTTAATGCCTAGTAAGGGTTAAGCTGAAATATCTGCCTTTTCCTCAGCAAAGACAGTAATACTCTAAGTCTCTTTCTTTTGCTGTGGATCCATTGATTCATGGGAAAACTACTTCTACAAAGGGAGGATTTTGACTAGTTTTTCAGTCAGTTCTTGCAGGTGCAAGAAAAGGAGAGATGACACAAGAGAGGCATCAGAAAAACATGACTAGGAGTTGAGGCAAGCACTGACCTCTCAGATTTTGAATGACTTTAGATGAATGTATAGATATGGAAGGATAGATATGTTGAGTTCTTGAGCTAAAAGAGAATTTGAAGTCTTTAGGCAAGTGTAATTGGATAATGCCAGATGTTGGAGACAACAGCTTGAATTCCATCTGAACATCTTGGCTGTCCACATGCAAACAGGTGTCTGTGAAGGGCTCAGTCTACTTCAGAAACAGATTGAGACCTTCATCTGAAAGGCTTTTCCACCTTTCTCACTTCTCTGTTTGCTAGACCACCTGGAGAACTACTGATGTGGTTAGGAAGGGAGGCTGCTAACGGAGACAGACAGGACCAATACACCATCCTTGGAAACATAATCTTGTAACTGGTACTAGCCATGCAGCATAGCCAACCCAAAGAGGACTTTAAGATGGGGAGGTTGTCTGGACATGCAGAGATCATAGCTGACTTAAGCTGGAGATAAGGCAGTGTAAACTTTGTTGTTCATTCTAAAGACTCTGCCAACAGCCTTCTCTTATCATTCCTCTTGGAAAACAGGGGCCAAAAGATCTTTATAAAAACATCAATGAAGAAAAAGAAAAGTTTTAAGTTGTTTAAAATCACAAGGGAAGAAAGAAAAAATTAACTTTGTACAGTGCAAATCCTAATGTAGTCAAAGTATTGGAGTAGCTTCAGAAGAGACTGCGAGTGGCAATCTTTTCTTTGTTTTTCGCTCCTGAACTTATGTCCCACTAGACATCATTTTGACACTTGTATGCCTCTTTTGCCCTTGCAAGCCCTATGTCCTGATTTGCAACAGTGAGAGATCCTTAAAGCAAACCCACCTATCCGTTCACACAATTTTGCTTTCACAAGTTGAACAAATATTCTAAGTTGCTTTTCAGCTTGCTAGTAAACTTGGACATTGCTGTTATAACAATACTGAACAATACAAACTCCACATACATCTTGATCAGTGGCCTCATGCTAGGCTGGGTGTTAAATCCATTCACTTGTTTTCTTAGCACTGTTACAACAATATTCATACTGCAAACACAGTTAGCTCAACACAAGCCTCCTGCAAGTGGCATAAAAATTCAATTTTTCTGACTCACTGTGAACCAGTATGATCAGAATACATTACTCATCATCATCTGGACACCTGGAAGGTTTAACTCAGACAGAATAAGAATGGAGCAGTTCAACAAAGGAAGATAGATTAAGTGATAGACTGGATATGACCAAAGACTTTATTCTTGTTTTTTGTAAAGATTGATCTCAGGCATTTGTCAGTTAATTTTCTGTCTATTACAAGTTGTCTATCTGCTTGAGTATCTCATCCTGATAGAGACTAGAATAATACCCAAAGTACATCATCTAATATCCTTTCCAGAATTTTCATCATAATTATTACCTCTCTAGTTATTCTTGTAATTTATGTAAGCTACTAATGTTTCTTTGAATTTAACTAAACTTTTGGCTTCAAAATCTTCCCTTTGAAGTGGATTCCACAATTTCACATGTTGGGAAATGGACATCTTTAATTTCTACCATTTCCTCTGAATTCTTCTCTTTTGAGACAGAAGTGACTATTTCTCCATGTTTAGATCAATATATTTTCTATTTCCTATCACCTCCTGTCTGTCCTATCACAAAACAGAGCCTGATGCAAGAGCATTCACTCAAGGAATACAGTAATTTAATTTCTGCATAAAGCAGGAGAAGTCAAAGGCTGCTTTAACTTGATCTAAAAACCAGGTGCTTCTGTCAACTTCTGCAGTTTTCGCCCTTTTCCTAAATTTCAGCCGATTCCTGAACATTCACAATCTGCATGGCTAATGGCTGCTAATGACCAATCTCTCCTCTACTGAATACCTGAATGAAATAACTGGATAATGCTCAGTTTTACTGTCTGAGGGCCTGGTTTATAGCAATTTATGTCCATGAACTTTTCATAAAATTCAGATTGAAGAAAATTCTTCTTCTGTCTTCATTGTCTTTTATATCCTGCTCTTGAATTTAACACTTTTTTCAGTTTAGCTTAATTCTGAGTAAAAGTGCCCACACCAGTATTGAATTCTGCATAGTAAATGTGTTTCAAAAATTAATTCAGATCCTATTGTCTGAATGTCCCCCTGAAGCAGGTTCCAGAATATCTATGAAGTACATGATACAATATATATATTAAAAAAATAAAAATTATTATGTCCTTTTATCTTTCATATCCATCACACAGAGATAGTCATTAAAAAAGAAAAAATCTCACAACCCTGAATATTTCACAACTTGAACACCTTGACATATTTAAAGATCAAGTTTTGCTCTTTCTGAATTCTATGAGTGCTGCTCCCCTGCTCCCCCATCTTGAGCAACAGACTTCTTGCTGAGGATCACCCCACAGTGGGTACTGACACTGATGAGACTCTTCCGGCTTGCCAGTCTCCTATCAAGTGTTGGCATGTGCTTTTGTCTGATTTCTGTCATCACTCCTGCCCATTGCACTTACCTGGAAAAGCAGTCTTCTTCCCAAGTTGTTTTAGTGTTATATAGAAGGAACCTGAGGGTTCTAATCCAGCACTGGCACACGTCATCACCTCAGAAGATCAGTGATATTATGCCCCTAGCTTCTCAAAAATTCACACCAAAGCTATTGAGGTTCATAAAACCCTATGTGCGTTAGGAGCCAGTAACTACAAATACATGGTGGTGAGCTATCCCACTGTCCTTAAAAGCTGCTATCATACTGTGACCCACAGACCTTCTGTCTCAGTAGCTGCTATTTTTTTGCTGCTTGCAGATTTCAGCACCATGATTTGTGCCAGAATGACATTTATGTAGCGGCATCCCTTAACTGGAACAAAACCAATAATTTGAAATTGGCAACAGTGATGAAATTAAATGTTTCCATAGAAGGCACTATGCAATTATTTCTTGCTGGTGCTAAAGTCATGGGCATAATTGTCCTGCAGAAGATTTTCCATCCAATTTGTATTGCGACAGACATGATTAGGAGGTGAATAAAATCAAGGCGTCACAGTGTATAAGTCAGAGCACAGAAAGGAGAAGGGTTTAACTCTTGCAGTAACAAAAGCAACAGCAGCGTTGTTCGTAATACAGACTCACTTTCTAAATTTTCCCTGCCAGCAGAACTACTGGTTATTAGCAGACTGCAGAAACAATCTGGCATATCTTAGGGAGGCAGCTAGTTTGGTTTTTAATGAATGGCCAATAAAAAAAGCTACTAATGTCATAGATAGCAAGAGGGGGAAAACATTATAAACTGAATTGTAATCATTAATCTTTCTGATATGATACTTATTCCTAAACTCATTAAAATAAACAGCAGACACCCAAGTGACCTCAGTATATTCTGAAGTAGGAATTTTAAGAAGCAAAATACGAAGAAACCCAGAATGCAAAATTATAGTTTGAAATTTCTTGCTTCTGTTTCAGATATGAACAGTGACTAGTGTGTCAGAAAAACCCTGGTTTTCACATCTTTATCAGTTGGTATATGAACACATCTGCTGTTACCTCTTCCCAAGGATCCTGCCTCAGGTAATACTTAGGTGTTCAGTATGTACAGCAGAAATGTATAATGAGCTCGCTCTTTAGATTACCATCATTACAAAAGAACCCCAAACCAAACCAACCAAACTAAAAAGCACAAACAGAAACCAAATAAATAAACAAAACCATCACAACCTTCCCCCCACCCCCACCAAAAAAAAACAAAACCAAAAGTAAAAAAAAAGGAAAAAACCAACATTCCAAACAACAATTTGGTGTCCATCAAAACCAAATAGGAGCTCAGGGTTTGAAAAGACACCAAAAAGTGTTATGGATGAGATATCATAAGTCATTACAATAATGCAACAATACTTTCTTCTGAAAGAGCCCAGAACTTTTTCACAAAGTCGCATCAGCATCACTGGCATTCGGTCCTTGCAGAATACCTACTTCCTTTCTGAACAGTGGTACAAACTTAGCTGTATTGACAGCCCCAGGACCTGACCCACGCAATTTAGCTACACAACAGGAACAGTACTGTCAGAGTGAGACACTTCTAGCTCTACTCCCCAGGACATCTCTGAAAGGACAGTTTTGTCTTTCTGCCCTTTAAAGAGTTCAGCAAGGCTCTGTCTTATGGGAAACAAGATTTCTTTATCTGTTTGATTGTCAACTCACTTCTCAGCCCTGATTTCCTGAAATCCTAAATGCTCTGTGTATATAGCAGAATTCATTTCATTTGATGCAAAAAAATCCCATAATTTTCTTTTTCCATCCACTGCATACTACCAGAAGGCAACATTCCTCTGGTGGTTTTAGAGGAGGCAGCTTAATTCCAAAGAAGGAGGACATTTTCTGCAGCTTAGGTGCTAGTCCAAGTACCAGGTTGTATGTAGTTCAAATACACAGGAATTTGCCACTGAATTTACCATAGATAGTAGAATTAGAAGATTATGTTGCTTGGGAGGCCATTCTGGAGGCCATGGAATCAAACCCTTACTCAAAGCATGGATTCCAGGTTCAATCAGCTTGTTCCAAGGCTTGGAATGTGAAGTTTCGAATATTTCCAATAACGGTGATCATACACTCTCTCTAAGCTCCTTTTTCAGTACTTCCCCTCTCTCAGAGAGAGACTCTTACATTGTTACAGGACTTAGAACCCTTTTTTTTCCTTGCTCTTCAGTCTGTCCACCTGGGCAGATTATCTCTTCTTCGTACATGGCTTGTCATTCAAAGGAGTGCATCCTTAATAATAGTAGCAATAGAATCCTAACAACCTTTTTAGGTGTTTTTTGTGAATCTTTGAGGATTGCATGGCTACAATAATTTAGCACTGTAAGCTGTACAGGTCCATTGTCTGACCAGGAGAGTGGCAGAGGCTACATGCAAATAAATGTGGGGAAAAAAATGAAAAAATACATGCCTAGGCCAAGCATTTTGAACAGCCTTAATCAATACCTTTCCTGTTTGGTACTATTATGTTGTTGTTTTTCTTATCTGAGTTTTCCCCTGAAAACCTATAGTCTCAAACCACTCTTACTAGAGAGGAACTACAACAAAAACATTAACAGAATGAGTCATTGTTCAATGTGATCTAATCATAACCCATCTTGAAGTTTGATTAAATGCTCTAACAACTTAAGTAAGGGGAAAAAAAAACCACCAAAAAATCCCCAC